>JAPFRW010000441.1:0-31615 GCA_030778065.1 Akanthomyces uredinophilus
GTTCCAGGGGGGAGGGTGGTGGGCCCTTGTCAGCTCGACAATCGGGCGGGACTGCAGAGATGAGGGTCCAAAAGAAAAAGCCGCCAGCCCGTAACACCGTATCGTGACTTGTAGATGGGAAGAAAGGATGGGCAAGAAGTTGGATGGAGGTCGTTTTCCCACGTCAATCACGTCAAGGGGTGATGAAGGGGCCCCACTTCGATAACCCGGAAGCGGCTTAGCTGGCTTGCCCCGAATGGGAATAAAGCGGGGGTTCAGGCAGCCTCGCGACGCTGCTCTCGACCAATCACAGCAAAGGGGCAATGGTCCCTTGGCTTTTGCTTCTTTGTAGCGATGCTGCGCAGTGGGAGTCTGGGAGATTGCTGTAATTTTCTTTTCCTCTATAACATGTGATACTAGAAGCCTAATTCGCTCACCATCTTTGCTCTAAATCTCCGAGGAGAACGTGCTTCGCACGGACGCCCAGCAGCCGTCGACGCGGATGGCGCTGACAGGAACCAGGAGCTTGGAGCTCTACTCCGCTACATTTCTAGATGGAGAGTTTTTCCAACAATGAGAAAAGTGGTAGCGGGCCAACTAAAACTGTTTTCACGCTACCGAGGGTGAGGCTGTACATGCGAAAGAGTGCTCTGCCTCGCCGACGCTTTCGCTTCACTACTTGTCTAAATCGCCCCAGCGGCCATAGACACACGCGAGAAGGGCAATCACGAAATGAAGTCACAATAAATAAGAGTATACGGAAATTAATGTCATAATGATGCATCATATTCTTTGCATCTCAGAGATCGGCCCCTCTACAGCTGTCACATCTCTGGCGCCTTGCACGTCCCACGAGCTGATAACACGTCGACAATGGCAACCCTACAAACGAAAAATGATCGGGAGTAGTACCTGAAAGCCGTTACGTTGCAAATCGGAAGACCTTGGAGAGTTTATGTTGCAAATTATGTTCCTGAGAGGGGAGCTTGAGCAGTGCTGCTCTAAGCCGCAGCCTCAGGAGATCCTTGCCAGATTTCATGCTCAGCCAGCACCTGCGGTAATCTACCTAGGCTTGTACTGTCTCTATTGAGCTAGCTCTGAGAATTTAATGGACACCATCCGTTAGGCTTAGCAGTTACACTGAGAGTATGCATCCACATACACACTTTGCATTTTAGCGAAGCTGGCTGGTACCGACCAGGAAGCTTCGTTGAAGGGCGATACTACGAATACATTGTAACAATTTACTACAGGCAAAATGAGCAAAACATGGGAAGAAATAACAGGATCGAGAACTTGTCACACATTGCTTGCGTTTTCGTTTTAACTACGGAGCTCTATTTCCAAGTGGCCGAATTGTTTCGGCACAATACTGCCATGCTCTGCAGCACCATGCAAATGCTCCCAGTCGAGCCTACCAGCAACCTCTCATCCTTTTCCCATGAACGGTTTGACAGGATAGCAAGCATTGAGGTTAAGCGAAGCCAGACGTTGATTCTGCCAGTGACCCTGAGGCCAAGCACCATTCATTCACTGGGCACAGTATCCGCATACCCGGCCCCCCTTCGGCACTGTGCAATCCCCACGGGAATGAACCATTATATCGGTGAGTTGAGTATTCGAACCATCTACAAGAGAGAGTCCCTTGTGATAAATGTGCGCCTGTGCCTTGCAAATAGTTCATCTTGCTTACATCCTGCCCATGGCGACGACGCCTGAGGCTCAGCCCTATGGAGACGCGCTGGGGAAGAAGCTTGGTGAGTCTGAAGGCTCAAGATTCTGATCGAGTACAGTTGCACTCAGATGGTCCCTTCAGAAGCGTTGTTCTCGGCCAGGTTCCACCGGACGGAGCATGGCATGCAGAACAATCATGCGAATCGCTCTTCGTTTCTAGGACGTCAACATGGCTTAAAATAGTTCTTGATATATCCCTTCCATATTTGGTATTACTTTCTGATATGGGCATGACTAGCTGGCGTGACGATGCTGCCCATTTACTAGTTCTAGCCCAGAATCTACCAGGCGCATTTCCGACACTGTCTACGCCATGCACAGTCATACATCCCTATGAGCCATAGTTTGGCCGGCAAACTCCCGAAAAAATACGGCATATTAACATTCGAAGCAGAAAAAGAGAGCTTGCAAGCCTGTTGAAATCGCTGCGTGAGTCGCTCTGTACGTGGCGGCTGTAGCACTCCGTCATCGTATGTGCTGGCGCCAATCTGGGGTGCTCTATAGAACATTGGCCACCGCATAAGTGGCTGCAAGGACAGGCCGATCGTGGTAACGTCATGCAACACCATTTACGGCAAAATGCCAAAACAACCGCTCCTTTCGGTTGCTCAGTGTCTGTTATGTGGTTGGTATTGTATTACACAAGCTCCATAGGCTAGCAAACAAGTTCGAGCTATCTCGACTGAGAGGAGTCTAGTCCTTCTCGGCAATAGCCTGTAAACGATCGTCAATCTCTTCCTCAGTGAGCATGCGGAAGCCGGGATCCGTGCCCTCCTTGCCATCAGCCCGGGGGCCGCCGACAATGCCAATCTCAATCTCGCCCTTCTTGAAGTCCATGCTCAGCACCGTGCCCAGAGTCGTAATGGCCAGCTCAACAACCTCTTCCCAGCTACCCTCCGCGCGGTCCTTGTTACGCAGCTTCTTCTCGAGGTGGTTCAGAGCCTCCTGCTGCTTGGGGCCAGCGGCGGTGCCCTTGCATCCAGTATAGTACCCCGCAGGATCGCACTTGAACAGCTGGGCGCCGTACTCGGAGTCGAGGGAAATGATGGTAGTTTCAACACCATACGGTCTCATATAAGCCTGTTTGCAATATTAGCATCATATTCTAGATGCGGCGCTTGTTGGCAGCACAAACTCTTTGCGTATAGACCTGGCTGATGTTGGCGAGACGCTTGGCGAGGGCATCGGCAGGCATCTCGTAGCCGTACTTGTATCGAAACTCGGCAGCTTCACCCTGCGCTCTTTGCGCAAAGGCTCTAGCGTCGGCGATGGATCCAGTAATAACACAGCCGACGCCGGGGGAGATCTTGAAGATATGAGAGACGGAAGCAGGGTCGATCAGCTTGTCCTGTTCATGCTGTCAGTTTTGTTCACGCCTGTCATCGATGCTTGGTGTTTAGACATACGGGAACCTTCTTTTGCGACAGAACAACGGCGCAGTCCTTTCCGCGAATGCCTACAGACATGATGTTCGCGGCTGTGATGGCCTTGAAGGCGTACTCTGTTGTTGGGGTTAGCTCGGAGTGTCATCGGGGCCATCCTGCTCGGAAAGGCAAGCATCGCATCGCGCGGATCGGTCGAACGTACCGACTTGGTAGAGGCGACCATTGTCGGCGAAGATGGTAATGTGTCTATCGTATGCGCTGGCTACAGGGCAAGGGTCAGCATCTTAGGGCAGCATCGGCAACTCTTGCGAGCTAGCATTGGTGGCAACGCACCAGACATTGTGGTGGTTTGCAGGCCCTAAACTGGGCAACGTCGGCTATGTGTGGTTTTGGAGAGCGGCGGACGATGTGAATTGGCGACGGTGATCAGATGCGGGTTGGTGTTGTGGTGTTGCGGCGGCTGATGGCAAGTGATGAAGCTCAATGGACGCGTTAGCACAAGCTTGCCTAGAATCCGCAACGCAATGATGGAGCTCTGCTGGCGCTGGCTGGCCGGTGACTGAGAGCAGTTTGTTGAGTCCTGAGGCAGCCACTTTGCGCGCTGGGTAATGCCCACAAGTGAGGCGGCGGCGGCGGCGGCGGCGGGCGTCTTAGCGGGCAGTGGCAGGGGCAGGGGTTTTCGAAGGGATGGGCAGCTTTTTTACTGGAGAATGGCTGGCAGCTTTTTCGATGGGCAGTTTTCGCGACAGCCATCACAAGCCTCCATCTCGAATCATTTTTTGTGCCACTGCCTGTACCTGGACATCAGACTCAACCTGTGGCTACGACGCTGTGCTGGTTATTCCATCTGCGAATGCGCTGAGCCTGCTGCCCAATCCCACGGCCTTGTTAGTGCCCCAGACGCTCCAGAAAAAAATCCATTGCGACCCAAGACAGAGAATAGCTCTCTTTGCACGACGGACGAAAACCCATTGAAACACACAAAGAAAATACACAAAAATAGCTCAAAATGAGCGGCTCAACAGACGCCGCTGCGGCCACTCCAGCCTGGAAGAAATTGGGCCTCAAGCTCAAGCACTCCAACGCAAACGAGGCCGCAAATGGGACCCCGGCCGTTGGGCAGCCAGACCGTGCCCAGCAGGGCAGCATGCAGGGCAAGAGAAAGCACACGGCCAGTGCTGCGTCAGATTATTCCTCTCCTCTTTCTGCAAAAAAGCCTCGCAGAGACTTTTCCAAATCATCAACAGGAGATGCCACGCCTCAGCTCACACGAAAGAAGTCCGTCGCCTTCGCCGACACGCCCACCAACAAGACCGCCGCCCCAGGCTCGACCACGGCGCGAAAGACGCCCGCGAAACCCGCCTCCAAAGCAGCGGCCACCAAGGGCGGCAAGACCCCGACTCCCAAGAAGCAGAAAAAGTCGCAGCAGCCCACGGCTGATACCAAGCCTGCGCTCGAGTATCTGAGACACTGGGTGTCGTCGCCCGACAGCTGGAAGTTCAACAAGAACCACCAGTCGACCCTCATCAAGGCCGTGTTTGAAAGTGGCATCCCGCCGGCCGACGTGGGCTCCTTTTACGACTACATAGATGACATCAAGGGTGCCGTCAGGATGAGACTGCGAGAGACGGCGCTGGCGATTCGCCTCAAGGACAACACGGATCGCGGCGCGGCCGCCTTCCCGGCGGGCACCGCCGACGCCGACGGCAAGCAGGAGATTTACGAGGCAGCCCTCGCCGGCTTCCTGGAGGCGCAGCAGCAGGCCGCCAACAAGAAGAGGACCTTTGCCGAGATTGAGTACGTGACGACGGCGCAGGACGCCGACGTCATTATCCGCCGGCTCGTCAAGCGCATGCGTGCGGAAATGGTCATTGCGACGCTGTCAGACGGCGACGAGACGGACGTCAGCACCACGAGCAGCGCTCACGGCGCTACCGGCCGGGCGGCTGCTGCTGCTGCCGTGGCCGGCGGCCCCATCGCGGACATCAAGACGAATGGCGTGACGGGCAAGCGCCGCCGCAAGCTGCGCACCAATGACGACGACAGCGACAGCAGCAGCAGCGATGAGAGCAGCGACGATAGCGATGACGACGCGGACGCGGACTCCAACTCGGACAGCGGCTCGGACACGAGCAGCAGTGACAGCGACGACAGCAGCGACGAGGACGAGGCTGACGACGCCGATGAGAACATGGACGACGAGGAGGATTCGTCAAGCAGCTCGTCGTCATCGTCTGATGATGATTCTGATGACGAGGACTCTGATGACGAGGCTGATGCTATTTCGACAAAAGGCGAAAAGACATCCAAGTAGGAATTCTTTGTGAGAATAGACGAAGTGTTTGTGCATCAAGATATCATTTACGGACGGGCAAAAGTTGGTTCTGTTTTTTTATATACACATGTACGTGGTGTCAACTTTTTATAGCAATGGTTAGACTTGGCATATAGACAGTACAAGATAGATGTGGTTCATTCCATGCTTGATACCGATAGAATTCCATATACCCTCGAAATTTCCACCTCTGTTTTAAAAATAAAAAAGTTTGATCAAGTTTGTTTATTCATGTTTAGTCTGTCGCTGTCGTTTATGCTCATTTATACAGCTTAGTGAAGCCCTCTTTGGGCGGCTGCAGCCAGTTCCTCTCATCATACACTCTGTCCTCGCCCTCAATCACATGGAACGTGTAGATGATGCGTCCCTTTTCGCTCGTGTTTCTCTCGCTCTTGTGCAGCAGATTCCCATGAATCAGCACCAAGTCACCGGCCCTGACCTCGCCCGGCACGTACATGTCCTCGGTCGGCCCGCCCGCCGGCGCTCCCGCGGCGCCGTACCCGTCCTCGCTCGGGAACCGCGGCCCGTCATTGTCCATCATCTCGGTGCCCTTGCCGCCGCCGCCGCCTGCCCCGCGCCGCACCAGGCGCTGCTCGACGGGCGCCCAGCGGTGCGAGCCCGGCAGGAAGCTGAGGCAGCCGTTGGCGAGCGTCGCGTCCTCGAGGGCGTACCAGAAGCCGACGGCCGACGGGCGGTCCGTGTACAGAAACGTCGAGTCCTGGTGCGGCGGCACGGCGCCGCCAATCTCGGGCTGCTTGCAGATGACCATGCTCTGCAGGCAGCGCGGGTCGCGGAAGCCCAGGCTGCGGGCCACGGCGGCCGTCGGCGGCGCGCTGCCGGCGTCGTTGTCGAGCAGCGACGCAAAGGGCGCGCTCAGCCCGTGCAGGTAGTGCCCAATCTTGTTGATGGCCTTTTCCTTTGGCTTGACGAGGGCGCCAGAGGCGTCAAAGGCGTCCTCCTCGAAGAAGAAGCGAATCTTGTCGCCGCTCTCGAGAAAGTAGTCGTCGCCGACGTGGTCGTCGGCAGCGGCCCCGCCGGTGGTGAAGCGCGTGAGGGGGTGGTCCTCGATGGGGAACTCGCGAAGGAGCTTGTGCGTCTCGTCGAGGAGCGACGAGACGGTGGACGGCGCGAGGGCGCCGGGGATGATGAGGTAGCCGTCGGCGTTGAACTTGGCGAGCTGCTCGGCCGAGAGGCCGCCGGGGGTCGCGGCAGCCGTCATGATGTGCGATGCGTGTCCTGATGCGAATTTTTGAATGTATGAGCAGAGTATTCGATTCCGTAGTCAGGTCTAGGAAAATTCATATGCTAGCAAGATGATGGGATATTGTTCGAATTTCATTAGTGAAGCGGCGTTGTGGAGAATCTGTCGTCGGAAGTGGCCGGTCGCGGGGAAGGACAATGCTTTCACCCCCACCTTGATAACGGCTTACACGAGTTGTAGGGCAAAATGATGAATAGATTATTAAATCTTGTACTCAAATTAAGATTTGCAGTGGTTGCACTGATATTAACCAATTTGATATTGCCTATATCATGCTGCACTACTGTGCCTAATCTCAGCAACCAGAGGCGCATCAAAAAGACCTGCCCAAACTCCGATTAAATTCGTATACAGTCATGAAAATAGTAGTAAATAGGTGCATTCCCTTTGTTCGATATCTGCAATCATGCATCCATAGGCTCGTCCAGAAACTCGTAGCCGTCCTCGGGCGACAGCAAGTACGCGCTCAGCACCAAGCCCACCACCGTGACCGTGCCGAGCAGCGCACTAAACAGCGCCAGATACCACGATGCGCCGAGCTGCCATCCTGGGATGATGAACTGGTCGTCATGATCAAAGAGATATGCCTAGCGTGTCCCCCCTCATTAGCTTCCATCAAGTTTTGCCCCCCGCATGCCTCGACTTTGGACATTGGCCATGTCCCGCCAAGTGAAGAACTCACCACGACGGAAATCACAATCAGCTGCACCGCCGAAAAGGTCGCGATCAGGCCCCCGACAAACGGCCAGCCACTCTCGCGCTTGTACTTGCCGCCGCCGAGGGTGACGGCAAAGGCCACGAGGCCCGCGAGGCCGAGGACGACGGAAAAGGACGCGAGCCAGCCCGTGGTGCGCCACATGGTGCAAAAGTAGCGCCGGCCCGACCGGCACAGCGCCGCCGTTGGGTACGGGCTGCAGCGGCCGCCGTCGAGCGTCGAGCAGCTCCTGTGCAGGCCGATGGTCTTGCGGATGGTGTCGCCGTTGGCCGTCGTCACGGCGTAGTCGACCCAGTTGGGCATGGCAATGGACGCCACGACCATGGCGGCGGCTGTTTTTTTTCTCTCGCATGGTCAGTAATCTGCTCCGGGGCCTGCTGCAAGAGGCAAGGTATTTGTGCGAATTTGTCGGCGGCGGGAATACATATGGGATACTTTCCCGGACGGCGGGCTCGCGGGTTGATGATGAGCGGTGGAGCTGCTGCTTGCTCGCTGAAGCCAGCTACAGCGCAGTGCCCTGGGGTGGGTGGTACGTACAGGCCACAAAGGCAACCAGCGCCGCAGAGTATACGGAAACGCGCGTCATGACCG
The DNA here is from genome assembly GCA_030778065.1 of Akanthomyces uredinophilus. Taxonomy (NCBI): domain Eukaryota; kingdom Fungi; phylum Ascomycota; class Sordariomycetes; order Hypocreales; family Cordycipitaceae; genus Akanthomyces; species Akanthomyces uredinophilus. The sequence goes on from JAPFRW010000441.1 coordinate 8,001, forward strand.
GTTTCGCGGGACGAGTCTGGTGGCAGGAGATGAAATGTGTCTTTTGTCAAGAGACGGGCAGGTGTCTGTCGAGGCCAAGTTTGGCCCTTGTTCGTGCCAGCACATGAGGCGAAGCTGGTGCCTGTCGCAAGCACCGCCCCACTCAGCCTTGACATCACAATCGCGTAACGGTAACTAGAGCTACCCTGTTGAATGCTTGACGTGCTGTTCTGTCGTCATCGTTCCATGCTAGAGCCAAGATGCAAAGTGTTGGAATCACAAGGGATTCGTACGATACGTATCGTGAGGTTCTGGAAGTGGTTGGAAAAGCGATTATTCCATTCATCTGTATCTGCTGCAGTGGCAGATCTATGGTAGCTAAAAAGTGGGTCTATCGTTGATTTGGGCCAATGAGAGGGCTGCATTGAGTGAATGCATCCAGAGGTTGCAACACAAAGCATGCTCACGTCTTTGGGAATTATTTCTTGATTCGTTTCTTGTCCGCGGACAATCGTATATACTATATGAAATGAGAAATGACTTGCGCAACAACCAGTCCTTTTTCCAAACTGTAATCCGCGGCCAAACAAGACACCAGCGTGACCAGGAATCTCCGTTCTTCACGCCAACTTCCTCCCACAAAATCTATGCCAACACTTTGCTGTTCCCAAGTCACTCAATCTTGCGCTTCTTGGCCGGTGACTCAGTCTCCGTCGACGGCAGCACCGCCGCCGCAACGTCCGCCGCCGCCGCCGTGGGCGCACCATTCACCTCGGGCTCTTCCTCCGCCTCCTCCTCCTCGCCGCAGCCGCCGCGAAACTTGCCCAGCAGCCTGGACAGGCCCGGGATGCCGAGCCCGGCAAAGTCGCGGCCCGCGGCCTCGCGCTCGCAGAGGTCGATGACGGCGCCGATGAGGTCGTGGTTGATGTCGTCGCCGACGACGCTGTCCTGCCGGTACGCCGGGTGGGCGGCGACGAAGCGGCGGATCCAGCGCGCGGCCGTGTCGAGCTCGCCACTGGCGCGCTTGCTGACGAGGCTCAGGTACGTGGCCAGCTCGCAGCGCGTCTCGACGTCGACGTTGACGCTGTCGAGGTAGCTCTCCACGATGGGCACCAGGCCCGGGAACTCGCCGTCGGCGGAGCCGTTGATGATTTCGTCAATGCTCATCTCGGCGTACTCGAGCTCCACGGGGCCGGCCCCGGGCGACCCGGGCCGGCTGGGGTAGCGGGAGCCCGGACGACTGCCGGCAGCGCCATTGCTGCTGCTGTTGCCGTTGCCGTTGGTGGCGGCGCCGCCGTTGTCGTCGCCAAAGACCGTGTTGGCGCGCGAGGGCCGGCTGGGAAAGACGTTTTTGCGAAAGTAAAACTTGTCGTGCAGGACGGCGTCGAGGTTGTGCGCGCGCTCCATGTTGTCGTCGACCTTTTTGATGGGAATGTAAAAGTTGAGGTCAAAGGAGAGGATGGCGCGCGTGACGAGCACCATGAAGACGGAAAAGGCGGCGTTTTCAAAGTCGGTGACCTGAATCTCCATGGAGCGAAACTCGACGCGCCAGCCAATGTTGTTCTCGGCGGGCGGCGGCTTGAAGCGCATGTGCTGCCAGTTGGTCGACTGAATGTTTTCAAAGTGGTCCGTCTTGGCCAGGTCGAGCTCCTGCAGATCCTCCTCGAAGATGACAATGGGGTCGCGGATGAAGAGATGCGCAAAGTGCGTGGCCAGGCGGTCGTCCATGCCGCCGTCGATGAGCTCGGCCTTGATCTTGGGGTCAAAGACGAGGTCCGGGTCCATGTACTCTTGCCGCAGTCTGTGGTCCAGGGAGATGTATGTAGAGTTGGAGGCGTATCGCGACTTGGGAATCCTCCAGCGGTCATTCTTGAGCGGCTTTTCGCCCAGCTCCTCGGGCGTCCTGCAGTCGACGGCCCGGCTGATCTGGTTCCACCTCACGTCGGTGCCGGCGAGGAAGCCCTTGTATATGGGCGTCGCGGCCGTCAGAGCCAGCATGATGGGACCCAGCGGGCTGAGCTGGTCGTAGAGCGTGCGGCCCTCGTTGATGTTTTTGGCCTGAAACGTGATTTGCAGACAGCAGCTGCCCATGCCAAAAGCCATGGCGTCCATATGGATAAAGTTGTCCGGGGCGGCGCCGTTGCGCACGTCGTCGTCCTCTGGATACTTGTGCAGGTCATAGTTGACGGTGGGATCCTTCCAGGGGTTGGGCGTGTTCTTGTCGTGAAAGATGGGGACGTTGACCTGGACCTTGCGGCCGCGTCGCGAGCGAATGTTGGCGGCCAGCGTCGGGAAGCGGATGTGGGGGTTGGCGATTTCGTCGGGCACAAACTGGGATCTCAGCCTGTCGCCCGAGGGAGGGTAGTAAGGGTCGGTAAACTGTCCCGGGGCGCCGATGCGGGGGTATGTGGTGAGAGTGATGGGGTGCTCAGAGGGTAGCATGTGCTCCTTGGCGATTTTCCGACGAAGCTTCATGTCAGGCTCGACACCGAGCAGTTCTTTGAAGCCGATGCCCCAGGGCTTGCCAGGAGTGGCCTCGAGCATGAAGCGGCCAAATTCTGGGTGGAAGACGGGAAGCGAGGTGGATCTGGTTGAAGCTGTTAGTCGTCTAGGTTGATGTGAAGAAGTGTAGGCTGTGATACTTTTTGCCGTCCGTCTCTTGCAGTGCCGGTACACAGCCGCCCTCGAGGTCCTTGTCCGCAGCGAGGGCTTTCAGGATCTCGGCCTGGCGCAAAGACAGGTAGACCTTTTCATTCTCCTTGGTGTAGTTGACAACTAGGTACTCGACCTATGAGATGATCAGTCGTCGATTCATTGAAATGAGCACGAGGCTCTCACCTCGTCACCCCAAAGCAGCGCATCGCGCTCCTTGCCCTTGGCCTTGTTCCAGATTTCCAGTAATTGCTACTCCCAGCGTTAGCATCTATAGATTCAGCGTGGCGGGTGCTGGTGTACACACTTTGATGCCCCATTCGCGAACCTGATCAGCACGTTTCTTGGCCTCGGGCCACTCCAGCGCCGTTCCCAGCGCACTGTCTCGGTAAGTCAGCCGACAGTGTCAAGCAGGGTGAAGTTGGCAGAGCCATGGACTAAAAGATGTCATCAACTTACAGCAAGCCCATTTTGGCAGAAAGAGCGAGGTGAGTGTGGTTGTAGAGCGTAGGGATGCAGGCAGGTCAGGTAAAAGCTAAACGCAACCGGCCGTGTATATGACGCAACCTGTGACGGGCATGCGCTGCAGCGTGATGAATGCGAGGCGCAACAACTCAGCTGCAGATCAATGATGACTTAAAAAAATGCACTGTAGCCCAGTCAGGTAAACGCATGCGGAGGTCCAGGGCCAGAATACCGGACGAGCAGTGGCAGAGGGCAAAGGGCCCGGTGGTGGGCGGAGATGGGCGGTTTTTCGATATGTCCGGCCGGCCGTCTCTGGCAAAGGGCGGCGGCGGGCGGCAAGCGAGAGAGCGCTGGCGACGGCCCGGGCAAGGGGAGGATCTGGTGGGCAGCTAGCTGTGCGGTCCGTTTTCTCTCTTGGAAGATGGCTCTTGAAAGACGGCGACTGACAAACAATTGATTGGTTCTTTCTCTCTTGCCCTTTTTCCCAATTCTCAATGTATCAATTCAAGTGATGGCAAGATCAAAAAAGCCCCAACTCGGGGCCGGAACTGCTTTGATGAAAATGCGCCCAGCACGCCCACGCTAGCTAGCCTGGAATTGGCTTTTCAACAGCTGTTTTGCAGTGCAAAACTGGTGGAGACGATGAGCCTAAGCCCTCTTTAGAGAATGGGCGGACTTTTTTTTTTTTTTTTTTCCTTCTCTCTGTGCCAGTGGTTTGATTATACACGATGCTTAGAAATCCAAAGTACTCCGTACGCGGGGAAAGAATGGCGGGAAAGACGAGGATGCTGGTTCTAGACTGCAGGGCCAGATCCGAATTCAGCAGCAGTAGCATCGGCGCGCCATGCAGCGAGACACATTGTGCGCATAATCAGAATTTACACGAATCAATTCCGGCCGAGTCTCTTCAGCGACCTTGCAAAATTAAGGTTTCTCGTGCCGGCAATGAGAGCGCATCACTGAGTATGTCATCATGTGACCGGGCCAACGACTGCCAGTGCCGCGCTTCCTCTTTTATTTTCGACAACAACAATTTGTATAGAAAAGGAAAAAAAAGCATCGGGCTGTCGGTCGGCCTTGACGACTAGTGAGATGATAAATACATACAATGCCGATGGCCTGCCGCTTCGGATCGTCGTGGTGGTGACGCCAAACTACCGTGCGGACTTTTTCGCCTTTACAAACGCAGGCTGCAGGACCTGCCTGGGGCTGCTCTGCTTACACGGCTGACGGGCGTAGGCCTTCCGGGCTACACTGTTGACTGGCTGGCTGCATGGCCGGTGGTGGTCAACGCCTGCCGCCTGTCCACAAAATCAAACGAAAGATTATGTATCAAAGGCGCGCGCAGACAGAAGCCGGCTTGCGGCTGAAGTTGAATGCCCGTCGCCATTTTTCTCTTCTCTCTTCTCGGGCACCTGTGCATCATGCCGCCGTGATGCACGCGGATACCACTTAGCTAGGTATCTATGGGACCGGCATCTGCCAGTGTGTACTGCACACAGCGCTTCACATGGGATGAAACGAGAGCTGCAAGAGCAGCTCGCAGGACCAGGACCGGTTAAAACCACGGGCCGTCCAGCAGCGCGCATGAGGGAAGCCTCGCTGCTAATTCTGCGTGAATTCATGCGTAAAAACTCGGCCGTTTCGGTTGCTGCCGCGAGTTGTTTCCAAGCCAAGAGAGAGCAGCTTCGCCCACTGGACTCTAATTACTGCCCAAGCATAACTACTCTGCACCACGTCGCTATACTTGCCTGCTCCGTTACTCCGTAGTGTATCCTTGTGCAGGTATAGTATACTGTACGCATTCATGCGGCGGGGCATATCTGTACTTGTGCTTGACTCGGATGCAGTACCAATATTACGCATACCTTGTCAGATACGAACATACACTCTGGCGTCTCATTCAATGCTCCGAAATCGCTGAACCATGTCTCGACTCTCCGTCTCTGCTTTCCCATCTTGTGGTGCTGGTGCTGGTGCAACACTAAAAACCACGCCAGCCAGCTGACCTCACAGCGACCCCCGCCAGAGGTATGGGCCCCGATACAGGCAAACCCCGCCGCACCTCTTGTTTTGGTGGTGCGCTGCCCGGCAAATCGCTGTAGCCGGCACAGCAACTACCGCATTCTCTGGGCCATGGCCACACTGTAGATTTTAGCCTGCAATCCCCCTTGCAGCCCACTGTATTTCGCCTTGGAGCTCGCCCAAAGTGCGCTAGCGCAGCCGAAGCCTCTCGCTCTCTCTCACTCGTCACTCGTCACAACCACCACACCACCACATCACTTCACACACTACCTACCGACTGGCTAGCTGCAACTCTTCTCGCCCGCCTGCTCCCTCCAACTTTGGTTTCCCCGCCCTCTTCTGGAATATATTTGTATTCCGCAACGCCCAAACCCTCGTCCTCACGCTCGTCGCCGCGGCCTCTTGTCCCCCGTCTAGAGCAGTCTCGAACCCGATTCGAAATAGTTGCCGTCTTGACGGTGACGCATTGCCACGACCCCGCTCTGGTCTCTCTCCCTGCAACCGCGACTTTTTATTTATTTGCTTAGCGGCGCAACCTCTCTCCACGCCAGCCGAGAAGCGGGTGATTTGGTCCGCACAGCAAGTCATCGCACCGCACCTTTTTTCGACCATTTGCACGCGAGACGATATATTCAACCGCAGTCATGAACCCTCTTCTTCAAAAGAACAAGATTGACGTCAAGGTAAGAAGAAAAAAAGTTGCTGTAACGGCAACCCCCCTTTCGAAATCCACCCCGCCAGCACAACACACTCGCAGCGACCTCGTGTGACGCCCAACCGACATTTCAGAAAACACCCATACCAGCGAAAACCATGATATTCTCTCATGACTGAGCTGACCTTCTTCCTCACACACAGTCCCTCTCCCCCGAGGAGCAGCGCCTCTTCCGACTCTACGGCAAGCTCCCCTCGCGATCCGACCACTTTGCCAAGCACCTCAAGGAGCGCAAGTACTTTGACTCTGGCGACTACGCCATGTCAAAGGCCGGCAAGGGCGACAGCGTCGACGCCGGCGCCGTCGGCTCCGAGCACCCCGTCCCCGAAAACATCCCCCACCTCTCTTCGCCCGTCAACGCCGGCGGCAACGGCTCTCCGGGCTCCGGCGGCAGCGCCATCCCCAAGCACCTCGGCCTCGGCGGCGGCGCGCCCGCCGGCACCCCCAACGCCGTGCCCCAGGGCTTCCAGGCCGGCAGCCCCGTCAAGGAGAGCAGCTTCCTCAACCGCGAGACGTCGGCCAGCGAGGCCGACGACGCCCCCGCCGAGGACAGCAAGGCCTCGGCTCCCGCAGAGCCTGTCGCGGCTGGTGGTGCTGGCATCCCGATCCGCAGATAAGAGGTCAGGTCCTCTTTCTATATATCCAGGCTTTGACACGGCTGTTTCTCTCTTGTTCTGAAGGTGTACGGGGGCTACTTGGGCCTCACCCTACTCTCTAGCCCGTCTTTTGACATTGTGGCTCGAGAGGAGTCTTGAAACGCAGTACAAGAATGATGCTCCCTTTCTCGACCAAGGTCCTCTTCTCATTTATCTGTCCTCTAGTCCGAGTTCTGGACAAATACCTCACCTTCGTTTTTTTTTCTTTCAATGTGTTATCTTATCAATTTCTCTTACTGAACAATGTCGGCGTTTTCTGTCACTTTTTTTTTTCGTAGCTCATCTACGCAAGCAACACGAGTGTTTCCATATGGCTAAACACGCTTGATTTACCATTTTCCTTTGTCCAATGTTCGGGTCTTGGCCTCTTCTTTTTTTACTGCACATCTTGCTTATTTCTGGGAAAAAGATAAAGTCGGGGGCAAAACAATCAGGAAAAGATTTCCGAGAAGCATGCAAGAAGGAAGCAATGGCACTGTTTGTTTGAAGAGCCAAATTTGCTGCCCGGGGCAAGGATCAAAGACTGTACTTTTTCTTCGTCGACGCCTCGGTCCGATGCTTTATTTAGCTGCAATTGATCAATGATCTTGTTTCTCATGGCTGAAAAGTGCCATTCTGTTTGTGTAGGTTCCTTGATGACTGGCATGTATTTTCCAATTCATGCAATTGACCAATCATTTTGTTTCTCATGGCCAAAAGGTGCCATTCTGTGTAGACTCCCTTGATGACTCGCATGCCCCTTTGCCTTCTTCATGAAATTGTAAATCAAAATCCAACACCTATCCCTTTTTTTTTCTTTTCCTCATTCTGCAGAGCCCCCGATCCTTATGCCGCAAGAGCCTTGGTGGCCATGGCTTTGGCGCCCTCAAAGGTGGCATTGCCGCCAATGAAGCCCGCCGCGTGCACAAACACGCAGCCCTCGATGCCGGCGATGCCGTCCAGCTCGGCGTCCCTGAAGCCGCGCCAGGCCTCGGGCAGGGGCTTGCGGCTGACAAACGAGTCCTTGCTCTCGGGCACGCACTGGACGCGCCACTTGGCGCCGGGCTCTGGCTTTTCCTGGTACAGCACGTACTGCACCGAGGCCCTGCCCTCCTCCTTTTCGAGCGTGTAGAGGTGGTCCTTCCAGGGGACGCTCTGGCCGTCGAGGACGAGGATGCGGCCGTCGGCGTCGTGCTGCGCGCGCTTGGCAAACGCGGCCTGGACGACGGCGCGCGCGGGCAGCCACGCCGTGGCGTAGTAGTCGACCTCGCGGTCGAATTCCTCGCCGATGCGCTGGCTCGCGGTCAGGAAGCGCGCGTCCTCGCGACGCTGCGCCTCGTCGGCGTCGGCGGCGGCCGGCTCGTTCCAGTTGGCGTTGAGGCGGCCGACCATGGCGCCGAGGCCGAAGCCGCCCTCGGAGAAGCGCTTGGCGAGGCCGGCGGCGGCGACGGCGGCCGGGTCGTAGACGGATATGCCGTTGTCGTGGGCGTCGAGGGCCTCGACGAAGCTCTCGTAGATTTTGCCGTGCAGCAGGGAGACTTGCGCGCTGTCCTCTGCCGCGGCGGCCGCGGCGGCGGCCTCGTCGGATCTCTGCAGGCGCTGGGCAATGATGGCGCGGCCAAAGTGCAGAAAGACGAGGCCGGCCGAGGAGAGCTTGGTCGGGCGGCCGGGAAAGGTGGTGGCGAAGCCGCGCTGGTGGTGGTCGTAGCGGCGGCGGGCGTCGTCGTACTCGCCGCCGACGTCGACGACGGTGTGGCACGTCTCGAGCACCTTGGGGTCGCGCGTGCGGACGAGGGCGGCGTCGGCGTAGGCGGGCAGCTGGCGCAGCATGTGCACGGCGAGGGCCTCGTCGGCGTGGAAGTGGCCGCTGTGCGTGCCAATGAGGACGCCGTCGCCGCCCGTCTTGAGGCGCTTGGGGGCCGACTCGGCCATGGTTCGGACTGTGCGGGGGGTGGTGGTGGTGGTGGTAATGGTGGTCAAGGTGCGGCGGAGAAGAGGAAGCATGGACTGGCCTCGGCAGGGGGTGGGCGCTGCGTCGTGTTTGGTCAAAGGCTGTTGTAGAGGAAGAAGTAGTGTTGCAGATGAGAGTGACGGGTGCGGTTTGTAGAATTGAAGCTTTTTCTTTGAGGTGTGGTAGTGGTGGTGGTGGTGGTGGTGGAGAAGGGGAGCTTGCAAGGTGGGGGAAGTTAAATCGAGTCTCGATGGGTGGCGGCTGGGCCAGCCAGTCGCATGCAAGGCATTAACTAACAAGCAGATTACTTCAAAAGACATTCACTTTCCGATTCATCAGTATCAGAGCAAAAAATCAATTCGGGCTTACATGCCGTAGTTCATTCAAAATAAAGCAACATGTAGATGCACTATTTAACATTTTTTGGTCCTTCAGTGCCAATTGAACGCCAGTCCTCGTAGGGGTATCTTATTTCTTCGACGCCGCGTCCTTGGGCGGGTGCGACAGACCCTCGACGCCCTGTCGTCCAACGTTGGACATGTCGACATCCTCGCTCCTCTTGGTGTCTGGGCCGCGCAGGCCCGCCGTCGACGCGTCCTCGGTGCCCAGGTGGGCTTCGACGCGGCCGCTGCCGACATTCACCGTCGACGCGTCGGCCGAGTTGAAGTCGGACACGCCGGGAGGGTCCTCGGGGAGCGGCAGGTTGGCCTTGACGCGGTCAATCTGCTCAGACTTGGACTCGGGCATGATGTATGTGTGGTTGAGGTTTTGCCTGTGGTTATCTTTTAGAGGTCCGTGTTAGTGGTTCAACTTTTTTTTCTTTTCTTTTAAACGGTAATCAAGGTATGCATACAGATTGGTATTGTGGAAATTCAAGTCGTAAAATAAAATGTATCTGTAAATCTGTTGTAGCAGCTCGTGTGATCAAATGGCCCAACCCAGTCCTATATAAACCACAAAGATGGCAGACTCACACATCTGGGACTGACGTCAATCTGCCTCAACCCTCTCGCAATCGTCATCTTGACGTTTAGAGTCGCCACGATACATCCATCTAGAGGCAGAACAGTGTCTGGTACACCCGGAGAATCTTCTCCGTGGTGTCAAAAATCTGGAGATGTAGGTGGAGGGGACCAAGTGCCATCTCCACAGAATGATATCACCGGCAGCCTCTGCTCCAGCAATGCGCCATTTGCACGCATCGAAAAGATTATTCTGGAAAGTGATTGGGTGAGTATTGCGAAAATAATCTTCGTGGTGTGACGAAATTTTCGCTTGCCAAGCGTGGTCAGTTCGCACGCAACGCGCAGGATCCTCGAGCATACTTAATCATGTCGAGATACTTGTCCTGCAACATCACCAAGACTGGTACAGCTCGTGTTTCGATCACTCTGTCCAATATCCTCGCCTTGCAATAGAAAACTCTTTCAATTTGTCAAAGTCGTCCGTACGCTACTCATAAATAGCATCTCAAAGAATAAACGCCTGCAGGCTATCCCATCGTTCTCGTAATGGGTGCCGATTCGTAGCCACGTAATAAAGCAAGTCCAAACATCAGAAACGCGCGCCTAAGAAAAGTAAATCAAAGCAGGCCTACGTCATTCGTCGGTCGTTATCTGCACTCATCGGCTCTGCCGTGTCGCCTTTTAGGTAGTCCTCATTCTCCGCCGCTTCATACTCGGCAATCAAGTCGCCCACCACCTCTCGCGCCTCGTCAAACTCGTTCAAGTTTTCCGAAAACGGCGCCGTCTTCTTATATCCCTCCATGAAGGCGTTGCGCTTGCGCATCCCGTCGTACTGTTTTACGATGCGTTTAAAGAGCTGCCGACAGCACAGAGATTAGTTACGGCGCACATCCGGCAACATGGACAAAGCAAAAATTCAGAAACTCACCGTAGCGATGGACGTGTGGTTCGCCAGCATCAGGCCGCTCACGCGGTGGCTCATGGGCGTATACGGACTCCTCTTGGTCAGCGCCACCTGGATGCTCGCGGGCCCCCAAGGGATAAACGTCGCCAGCTTGCGCTCGCGGATGCGCAGCAGGCTCTTGTGCACGTCCGTCGGGTCGACCTCGCCCTGAATCACGTTCAGGATGGAAATGTAGCAGCTCTTCTTGGCCGGCACCGTCGACACCATGCGATTCTTGGGCTGTAGCAGCCGGCGCATCACGTCCAGCACCGTCGTCTTGCGCACCGTCTTGGCCTGTTCCACCTGGTCCCCGGTAAAGGGCGTGTACGCCGTCATGAGGAAGTGGCAGCGCGGCGTCGGGATTAGCGACGCGAGGATGCTGACGAGGTCGTTGTGCATGTACCCCGGGTAGCGGAGCGTGGTTGTGCTCGCCGACATGACGGTTGATACCTAGACCAAAAAAAAAAGTTAGAGATTTTGCTTAATCACGAGTCGCAAAAGTTAAACGATGACAAAACGTACGAGCTGGTTGGTTTGCTGAAAAGACGGCTTCTCGACATGCAGTCGGTCCGCCGAGATGCGCGACAGCGCGCCGTTGTCGAGCACCACGACCGAGTCGGCATTCTGCGTCAGCCGGCGCATCGACAGGATGCTGTTGTACGGGTGCACCACCACGTCGCCCGCGTTGGTCGTGTCCGGAAACACAGAGTACGTCTGGATAATCTTTTTCGGAAACTGGTCGTTGAGCCGCTCGAGCAGAAACGAGCCGAGGCCGGAGCCCGTGCCGCCCGCAATCGAGTGCAGCATCATGAAGCCCTTGTTCACAGTCAGCGTTTCGCATCGCCATCGACCCAATAGAGAAGCGAGTAAGCGTCGTGTTGCAGAGAACAGCAAGGACCTACCTCGAGAGAGTCGCTGCCGTCCGCTTCGCGGTCTATCATTTCCACTATCTCCTCATAGACCTCCTCGCCGCTTTGGTAGCCGTCTCCCCAGTTGTTGGCCGCGCCCATTCCATTCTTGCCAATGTAAAAGTTTTCCGGATTGTAAATGTTCTTGTACGGGCCCGTCTGGATGCCGTTGATGACCTGTGGGAACACACGTCAGCCTCTAGCACTTTTTCCTCTCCAGGCCGCAGCTCCAGACAAAGTCGGCGCTCTGCATTAGGGTATGGACGTACTCTAGGCTCTAGATCAATCAGGATCGCGCGCGGGATATATCGCGTATCGTCGCTCTGGTAGTAGAACACATCCTTGCGGTCGCCGCCCTCGGTCGCAAAGTCCTCGAGGTTGCCGTCTTGGCTGATGCCGTGTTCCTGGCAGAGCTGCTGCCAGAACTGACTCCCAACTATGGTCATCCAGATGTTAGCACATGGGCTGTCCTTTAATTCACCATTGCTCCTCTTCTATACGTCGTGTCGCGTCGGGGTCCAAACTAACTGCTGTTGCCGCACTGTCCAGCCTGGATCGTGATAATTTCTCTGCAAATGAAGAGCCAGTAAGTAAACGCTACAGTATTGATGTATCGGCTTCGTCGCATTCGTACCGTGGCATTTTGTTTGGCTGCCGCAAAGGTCCTCTTTCAGGTCGCCGTTGAGCTCACTCGTTGCGGGTTTGGGAAACGCGACGCGCACCAAGCTTGCCCCGCGAAACTCTGAGCACACTTCCGGGTGGAAACCAGCAGCCCCTCTCCACCACTTCGAGACACAAGCTTGCAACGATATTCTGGCACCACATTCTACAAAATCACAATAGTCAATGGCAAGAAAACGATAGTTATTCATATCAAAAGCAAACGCGTATATTTCCCTTTTGTGGGCATTAATACATATAAACAGAACAGCTAAAACGACCTCCCTCATTCGACAGATTGCCCGGTAATATGACAAGTAAAAAAGCCTTCAATGCTCTGAAAACGCCGTTGATGCTAATCAGTAATAAAAAAACTACTATACCTTTTTGTTCTCCTTGCGGCTGCATACCCCAGCCGTCTAAAATGCTATTTCCAGGCCCGTGGGCCGAAACAAAACCCAATTCCGACACCAGTATTACTTTACTCGTCCTTCTTATTATGCAACTTGTTCTCCTCCAAAGCTTCTGCCAACGCCCGAGCAAGCTCCTTGGTCTTGACTTGCAACATCCATGTCTCAAGTCCGTCGCCGGCGTCGTTGGCTGTTGCCAGGCGTACGTACTTTTCGTTTGATGCGTATTTGATGTCAGGCAGTAGTGCCTTGTTGAGGGCAACATTGCCTCTTGGCTCCGCTCGTAATAGCAAACGCACGGCATTTGTCTCCTTGTGCTTCAGCACACGCAACGGTCCAACTCCCTTTGTCGACCACGGGCTTTTGGACTTGGGCTTGTCCTCATCATCAGATTGCCCATCAGGCGACGTCCACGCAAGCACCTTGGCCCGTACTTCATAAACAGTCTCCTCTTCAGATTCGGCACCTTCCGTAAGGTTAACCTGTTCGTGTTTCTCCCCTTCTTCGTCGTTTCCGTCCTTGCTTGCTTCAGCTTGAGCACCGGGTTCCGGAGTGCCCGCGGCTGGCGTAGTCGCCAAACTCGAGCCCCCTGCAAAATTCAACGGCGAGTCTACAGCCGACGCTTTAGCGGGGCGATTTTCCGGTGCGCGAATGAGGACTTACTGGTCCCGGTGGTAGAGGATCCACCGATTGGAGGCTGCAGACTGGCACTAAAGGACGGTGCGGCCTGGCCCGAGCCAAACATGTTGCTACCACCCTGCGGCTGAGCGGGAGGGGCAGCTGTGAAGTTCAAGCCTGGAGCACCGCCCGCAGACGCGCCGCCAAACAGCGGCGTGGAGCTGCCAGAAACCTGGTTGCTGCCTCCAAACGTGGATCCTCCTCCATTGGGAGCAGGAGCGCCTCCCGGACCGCCAAATTGAAAGGGCGTCGATGATCCTGAAGCCGGCGCGGTGGCGCCACCTCCGAAGCTGAACATGCCACCACTCGAGGGGTTGGCAGGCTGACTGCTGCCGCCAGCATTGCCGGAAAAGGGGTTATTAAAGCTGGTGGTGGCACTGCTATCGCCAGCACTGCCAGCGCCACCGGACGAAAAGTTGAATCCAAAGCCGCTCGATCCATTGTTAGTAGACGGAGTAGCTCCAAACGAGACTGATGTGTTGCCGTTGGCCGCGGCACCAAACAGATTTACAGAGGGTGCGCTGGGCGCGGTGGATGCGGCTCCAAAGGTGAAGGAGCCCGGTGCAGATGAGGTTCCGCCAGTCAAGACCTTCTTCGCAGGGGACTGCTCGTCTTGCTTCATCGGGCTACCAAACAGGGCAGCAGAGTTAGCATTGGCCTCAGGCGATTTGGGTGCAAAGAGAGGCTTCGCAGATGTGGGCTGCGCAGTGGACGAGTTTGAATTGCCACCAAAGCTGAACATGGATGCGGCAGAGGCGGGCGCAGTGGTAGCCGGTGCGTCAGCCTTCCCGTCAGTAGCGGAAGCAGTTGCACCGAACAGTGGCTTGGATGGAGCGGCAGAAGCACCACCAAAGAGATTGGTTGTGGTCGTTGAGCTCGGTGCGCCGAATAGTGGTGCGGCAGTGGTGGGTGCAGCGGAATCTGTCGAAGCAGGTTTGGCCGGCTCAGTCGGCTTGGCACCAAAAAGTGTCGACGACTGCATCACCGGTGTAGACTCCTTCGCCTTGTCCGAGCTGCCGAACAAATTCGACGTCGTAGGCTTAGCAGCAGCCGCACCAAACATATTTGAAGCGGGCTTGGCGGGTTCAGTAGCTGCATCAGGAGTCGAGACAGTCGGTTTGGCACCAAACAATCCCGTCGACGTAGTCGAACCAGAAGGCTTGAACTCGAACGCCGGCTTCTTGAGAGGCTGTGAGTCGTTCTCCTTGTCAGACTCGCCTCCATCTTTGTTGGAGTCCGTAGCAGGGGCGGTGGAAGCAGCAGGCTTTTCAGCAGTGGCTGGTTTGGCTCCAAAGAGGTTGGATGGGGCGGTGCTCTTGGGAGCAAAAATATTGTTGGCGCCAGAAGCAGGAACTGCAGCCTTCGCGGTAGACTCTGCTGTCTTGGGAGCGCCAAATAGGCCGGACATCGCTGGGGCAGTGGGCTTCGCTCCAAACAGACCAGACGTGTTGGGAGGCTGCGAGCCGCCGAAGAGGTTGCTGCTCTGCGAGGCTGGCGGAGCAAACTTCAAAGGCGTTGTGCTAGGGTTCCAGGTCTTGTCCGCAGGCGCGGGAGTCTCGCCAGGCGACTGGCTAGGTTCAGCAGCCCGGACGGGCTCACCGTTATTCCCCTTGGTTACACGGGCGAACAGGCTACGGGCTGGGGTGCTCTCGCGGGTGGAGTCACCAGCTGTTTCCTCAACTGCACTGGCATCAGCACTAGGTTCTTCGCTCTGCTCTGCATCCGGGCTTTCATCTCCCTCGGACTCAGTGTCGCTCTCGGCATCAGCATCAGCTCCGCTGTTTTTGGCAGAGCTAGCATCAGACAAATACCCAAAGATATTGCTGCCTCCTGCGGGAGCAGTGGCAGCGGCAGCGGGGGCTTGTCCAGCGGCAGCTTTGATGTTGGTGAAGACAGAGCGAGCCAAGCCGCCAGCGGCAGACTTGGGAGCAAACGGGTTCGGCTTGTTGGCAGGAGCCTCGGCAGGCTTGTTGGCAGAAGCTTCGACAGGTTTGTTAGCAATCTTCTCAAACAGAGCCTTGGTCGCAGAGGGCGTGGATCGCTTGAGGGGCTGGTCCTCTTCGCCGGCAGAGGCCTTGCGCTTATTTTTGCCAGCGGGCTGAGGCGTAGCAATGGGTGCTGGCGCTTCTTGGCCAACCTTGTCGGTGGTCTGACGTTTGGCGAGGCTACTGGCATTGCTGCTTGCCATGTCTTTAGTCAGATCCTCATCGGCCTTTCGCTTCTTGGTAGGGCCGGTTTTGGAAGGAGTCGCAACTGGGGCTTCCACTTCCTCCTCCTCTGGCTCGGGGAGGCCGTGCTCGCGGCGCCATCTCTTGAGGACCTCTTTCGAGGGCTTGACATTTTGGAACTCGTAGAGGCCGTATCGCAGCAGGATGATGCTTCTACTCTTCTCGAATTCTTTGGCAAAGTTGACGACATTCAGCTTCCAATCCTTTCGCGCGAAAATCTCGTTGGCAGCATATTTCAGACGGCGGAGATCGAGAATGCAAAAGAACTGCCTACGCTGCTCTTCGTCGAGGTCAGGAGGGCAAAGATGGGCAAGGAACTGGTCGGCATAGATGGAACCTTTGGAGTTCCACTCCTTGGGGACCTTGTTGGCCAGGAGCTCGCCGGTGAGCTCCCGCGGTGGCGACGAGATACGCATGGGGAAGAGGTCCTTGTCTGATGTCTTGGCGGCCATTCCGCGCGGCGCAGCACTGGCTGTAGATTCCCTGTAGACTCGCGATGGCTCGGGGGTCGCGCCGGGGGCAAAGACCTTTTTCATCGTGCTTTGCGGCAAGTTCGGCGAGAAGAGGCCAGAAGGCGGAGCCTGCGAGAGGGCCGAGGCCTGGAAAATGTTTCGACCTGTCGAGATGGAGCTCGTGTGGAGGGGGTTGGACGGCGTGTCATTTCGATTGGAAAAGAACCTGCGCGATGGCGCAGACTGGGGAGTGCCGAGATGCTTTGACGGTCCCTTGGCGAACGGCGATGCGCCGTAGGCGCGTTTTGCGAATGGCAGCGGTGGACGGGATCGCGGCGTGCCGTTTGTGGCTGGCGCGGTGTCGCCATCGCCAGGCAAGGCAAAGGTGACCATTGTGCAGGATTCGAGTCGGAACGCGCGTGGCGAATGCGACCCAGCCTATCAGTTTCTCGACAACGGACAATGGAATGCGACGCGAAAATCAACGTCGAGAAAAATGTTCGTGTTGCACAGGTGCAAAGGCTAATCGTCGCGTCTTGAGGCCACCACGATGCTGAAAAGTTTCCCCAGACTGCGGCGTTCCTAAGGGGCGCTTGTCGGGTTGCCACGGGCGACACGAGCGATGAGAAGAAAGAAAACCGTCCCGTTGATGCAGCAGGTTGATGTTTGTGCTACAGGAGTCGATGCATGGGGATCGGACGGCCCTGGTGGATGAAGAAACACCGGCGCACAAGGATGGGGGATGGGCCTGGCGTTTGGTGTCGTGTTGTGGGAGATGCACACGGAGCCGTTCACGGCAAGGCTTGGGTGGTGAGAAAAAAAAAGCCACAGCACGGGGGGTCCGCCTTTAAGCTAGCACTGGTCAAAGTGAGCAACAACTGAGGAGCTGTGAGCCAGTGGCCACTGGCAGGCCGCTCGCGAGTGACGCTGCGGCCAATGAATTGTCGGCCCGGCAAGACCCACCCCTCCGCCTGAAGTGTGGCCTCAGGCAGAACTGTGACCACACCTGGCATGAGTGACGTGCAGGGTAGCATTGATAAAGAGGTCCATGTCAAGAACAAGCAATAGAAAGCTCATATGCCGCTATCTTTCTATGCTATGAGAATGGTCTAGTACAAGTAGTTTTGAAAAAGAGAGAAAACAAGTAAAAGATTATAAAAGAAAGAAGAAAAAAAGAAAGGCGATTTATAAAAAGAATTGAGGCAAATGTTTTGCCATTGGTATTGGTTGCAACTAACTGCACGAAGAGTAAACAATTGCCGAATGAATAGCAATACTCATATCAAATCGAATCCTGAAAGCTAGAGCTGCAAGAAAAGAGCTACTGCTTTGTAACACATATTTCGGCTCATAGATACCGCGTTGTGTACGGCCACAGCTGATCGACATGCCATGGTGCGTTGCAACGTCACGCTATTTGCACATCCAAAATTAAATTCATATCTTGTGTCAATTTGTTTCCTAACCCTAGTGTAGATAGCAAAAGAATGGCGTCCCACAGCCAGCCGGTGCAATCCAGGCGGCTGCATTCATCAGGACCTCGGAGAGAAATATGTGCAAAACAAACAAAAGAGATTTCCCAAAACAAAAAAAGTACAAGGGCGCTGAGAGGCGCTGTGTGTCGTCCACGACTCAAAATTACAAATAGAGTGCCAGACTTCCTAAACACCAGTCGAAATCCGTCTTGAGCTGAGACGTATTACGCCTTACTCCTTCGTCATCTTTCTGTGCTGCTCCTCAAGGTACTCCTCATCCGAAGCGTCCAAAATGTCGTACTCCTCGTCAGTCATGAAGCCATCGTCAGAGCCGTCCCACTCCTCGTAAGTCTTTGAGATCGGAGTAGCAACGGGGCTGGGGAGCAACGAGGCAATAGGAGAATCAGGTGCACGGTTGATCTCTTGGTGTACGCTGGAGTTGGGAGACTCCGTCTCAAGCTTGGGGAAAATCATGATGCTGCTGGCCTGAGACTCCTCAGCCTTCTCAGGCTCCTGCTCCTCCTCGTCCTCCTTGTAAATGGGTCCAGGGGGAGCGGCCTTGACCGACCGAGCCTGAACCTCACACCACAAGCGCTCGCCGAACCGGTAACCATCCTCGGTGCAAAGGCGCCAGTACGAGATGAACTTGCCAGAGCGACCAGGGGTGCGCAAGAGCACAGTGAATTGGAACTCCTGACCAGGAGCAAGCTGAGAATAGCAGACAGTGGACTGCGTGGCTGATACAAGGTCAGAGATGCCAGCGGGATGAGTAGAGTCGACGTGACCCATGTAGTCGCCACCAGAGAACTTGACAACGCAGCCAGCAGGCCAAGGAACGGTCCCCTCGTTGCGAAGTGTCCAGGTCTGCTCGAAGACGTGGTTGAGACCAAATGTAGTGCCATCGGAAACGCTCTCACGAATGAAGCAGGCCTTCAACTGCTCCTCCTCGACAACTGCAGGCGTCTCCTCCTTGACCTGTGAAACTCCATCGAGCTGCACGAGAGGCTCCTCCTGCTTCACCTCGGGCTTGGCGGGAGTCTCCTCGGGCTCCTCGGGCTTTACATCAACAACGGTCTGCACGGCATTGACAGAGTTGGTGCCAGAAGGAGCAGGCGAAGCCCAGGCGGGAGGCTCAACTCGATCACCCATGACGTCCAGCTGTCTCCCATCCTGGTGCTCCCCAGTAGTCGTGACACTGACGTGACGGACGGGAGTCTTGAACTTGATGAGGGGGTGCGTCTTGTTGTGCTCATTGGCAGGGCTGGCCTCGCAATTGGCACAGAAGTCAAGGTCAGGGCAGACGGCACACTTGTAACGCGTGCCTTTGATGTAAGCCGGCCAGGCGCGTGAAGAGTTGCATAGAGGACCGTCGCAGCAAATGCCGCTGTGCATGGGCTCTACAGTAACGCAGGAGTGAGTCTGGCGGAGAGGCTCGTACAACGGAGCGAAGCGGTGGTTAGGATGAATGAAGTGGGCATTCAGAACACACTCGCTGCAGTAGTCCCAGTCGGGGCAGTCGAGACACTTGTGGCGGACACCAGCAATGTTCTCGTCGCAGCCATCGCAAATGGCCATGTGCATGCGGTTGCGGCCGGGAGCCATCTTGATGCTGATGTGGTCGGGCATCACAGTACCAGGCACGGCCGGAGCAAAGCTATGCATTGGGTGGTGACCGTGGGAGTTTGCCGAGAAACAGGGCTGGCAAAGGTCAAAGTCATCGCACTTTTGGCAGTGGAGGAACTGTGCTTCGGGAAGTTCTATAACATGTTAGCCTTGCGATGCAGTAGCGCACACGCAGGGAATGGACATACCGTGGAGACAAGTATTGCAGGTGCGCACAGGCGAGAAAGACGCCCAAGCAGGAGTTGCCTGAACGACTGGACGTGGAGTCTGAACGACTGGACGTGCAGCCGAAAATGTGGGAAGAGGAAGAATGCAGTCGGGGTACGAGACGGGTGCAATCTTGGGCTGCTCCTTGACGGCCTTGGGCTTTGGCTTGGGGGAGATTTTCTCTGTGCTGCTCTTGACAATGGTACCGTCAACAATGGTACGCTTGATCAGCCAGTGATTGTCGCTCTTGCAGGTAATGCCCTGATCAATGCAAGACTGGCATAGATCGAAGTCGCCGTCGTCGCATGTGGAGCAGTGGTAGTGAGCATCGGGGATGCTCTTGCAGCAGATGTTGCAGCAAACGGCATAGGCGGCAGTTGTGGGCTGATCCTGGGGAGCAAAGGAGGCATCCTGGGCGCTGGGGTTGAGCGACTGGCGGCTCATGAGACAGCTGAGACGGCTCTCAAAGTCTTTGCGGAGTTCCTCACGTTCAGCAACCATGTTGGCGGCCCTGGCAAGGAGCGTGGGGTCGTACTGCTTGGTCAAGTTGGAGCCGGAGCTGCGCAGAGGCAGACTCATCTGCGACTGCGAGGCAGACTGCTGGGGCTCAGGCTGGAGAGCAGGGGCGGGTTCTGTTACATCCTCGACGTGCTCGATAGAGACGGGCTTGGGAGCGGCCCTGGGCTCCTCGACCAACGTCACGCGAAGCTTGAGCTTGGATTTGGCCTTGGCAGCGCGGTAGAGCTGCTTGTATACAGGCATGTTGGAGGAATCGAGGAGGACGAAAGACGCGGCTGAGTCGGAATACCTCTCGACCATGGCCTTACGGTCGGCGGGAATGTGCAAAAAAGTTCGGATCTAAGCGGTGTCAGCACAGAGAACCGTGAGTGAGGTGCTGGCCAGAGTAGAGCATGATTCGCAGGGGCACGAAGTGCACGCTGCACAGAGCGGCCAGCACCATATGGCCAGGAAGTCAACGTACGTGCTCCTCAAGAACTCTGGGGACCATCTCACGCAGAGGCATCTTGACGCGGCGGGTGGTGCCATCATAGGTCACCTTGACGGTGACCATGGCTTCTGGACCAGTGTGAGCAGCCGACATGTTTGCTGATGCGATATCTGCTGGCGGCGATGTTAGTTGGTGCAGCAGAGATGAAGGGATGGTGGTGCAGGCGAGTGAGGCGGGTGGCCGTCGACCAGGCTGCAGTGAAGCGGGCCGACTTACAACTAAGACGAATGCAGGAAACGTATAGATAGCGTGCGTCAGCGACTGACGTGGTGAAACTCCCGCGCCACAAAAGTACGGGAGGACGGGAAAAGAGGGCGATCTTTGTCGAGAAGGACGAGGGACTGATGCTGGGGACTCGAACAGTTCCTCGATGCTGCCGAGGAATATTTGGATGGATGAAGCAACAAGCGGTGATGGAAAGAGGATGATGGAGAGAGGGGAGAGACGACCTTTGGGGGAAAGGCGGAGGCGGAAAAAGAGGAGAACGGATGACCTGCGGCAAGCGGATGGGCCAGGGTCTAAGAGACACTTCAGAGCCTGGAGCTGGGGCTGCAAGCAGTGCAGTGCTGTGCTGTGCTGTGCTACAGTGAATTATTGTGTGGCTTGCCAGTGGTTGTCAGTGGTGTCGGCGGCCGGGCCCAGTGGCATTGCAAGTCCTCACAGTGCAGGTGGACGCTAATAAAGATGGCCAGCTACGGCAGCCTAGGGCGCTGGACGGCGCTGTTTGTCTGTCTCGGGCCCGCCAATCTGGACCCCGGTCCTGTCCCAGGCCCAGCTTCAGCTGTGGGCCGAATCCTAATCAGGCCGATTGCAGCAGGCAGAGACAAATGATGCGTGCCGCGCCACCTGAAGCATGAAAAAAGACAGCTCCGTCCCGCCCGGATTACGGATTCCCGGAGGAGACGGATTTCCTTTTTTTCCCCAAGGCAGCCATGACATCTTCAGCTCGCCAGGCAAAAGAGGCAGAAGGATTCGTATGCATATAACTACTCGATGACAAGCACAATGGGGCGCTTTTTTTCTTGGTGGTGGTCGCCCCTCCTAGGCAGCTATCAGGACTCGCAATGCGGCGAATCGTGCGGGGGTGGATAGCGTGGCGGAACTGGAAAGCTTTCGCTCCGGCCGTGTCAGTACAGTGACCACGGCTCTGGCACTGTACCCGGCATACGGTACCCGAGCCGAGCCTAGTACACGCCACCACCCAGGAGGATGGCACCAGAACAGAGGCCGCCAGTAAGTTGACTACTAGAGCTGTTGGTCATTGTGAATGACAGGAAAAATGTTTAAAAATGAGAAAACTATAAAAATGCGGATTCAAGTAGAAAATGGAAAGAAGAAAAAACACAATACGAAGAATATGGACACGCGACACGGAAGAAACGAAAAACTACGCTCCAATCACGGCAGTGGCGTCTCTTTTCGTCAGCCACATGCCAAGTAGTGCAGCTACTGTAATAACTTGTACGTACATTAAACTCGTCGATGGATAATCATTCAAAGAACCGGGGCGACGGCGGCATTGCAGGCTTTGCTGGCTCGGGACGGCGGCGACGTTAATGTTCTTGTAGCGTCGCACTGGCAAGCTACCTACCTTGGCCAACGCCATCACTAGAACATGACTCGAGGCGTTTAACTATATAGGGAACGTCATGACCTGGGCCCAGGCTCATTGTTCTGGCTTTCTGTCAGTCTCGTCGCTCCATCGAGCGCGAACCATCGCGCTACAGACACCCTAAATCAATCCGGCCGCCAGACTTGTCGCGAGCTATTCCTTCTAAGCTTGACTGATATATTCCGTTTTAGTAGTGCCCATACCATCGCAGTGTCCTGTTTTCTCTACTTGTGTCTCTTTGAGATGGAAATGCTACATATCCTACCTGCATCAATACCCCCATAAATCCAAGTAAAACTTTAATGCTTCCGCACTTTCGTCCTTCATCTCCACCAGTTGCGCTGGCGTTCTATGCCTCAAAGACCCGTCCATAAGTGTAACGATGGCTTATTTACTAAGTCACAGTAGGTCTGCTTCTTAGAAAGTAAGTTAGGCTAGAGCTACAGGGTAGCACGTTAAGCAGTATCAAAAGCGTTCATTAAGAGTATAACTCTCAATAGTGAAACTATTACTTAGATTAATTAATAGAGATCTAGACTACTTAGCTATAGGAGTACCTTCTTCTTAAGTACTCGTCTATCTCTCTATTATAGGCTTAGATCATTTAGATTACTAGTAATCCTAATGATCCTAATACTACTCTAGATCACTACTAGCTCACTGTGATCTACAGTGATCTAGTCACGTAACCTAGCATCCTAATCGGGCGACTTATAGGCGCCGCCTAGTCGCTTCCTTAGGCCGCCTCCCTAGCTATCCTACGTGTATTCTAGTTTGTAATATAATACTCCTCCCCTATTAGTCTTGTCCTTAAGGCCACTAGAGTAGGCCTTCTTTCTTATCTCGTATTCCTATAAGCTCCTTTTCTTCTTTCTACATTATTATACTTTATTATATCTAACCGTATTACTAAGCCCTACTTCACTAAAACTAAGTAGTGTTTAAAACTAGCTACTACTATTGAAGAATTCGGAGTCACTATTATACCTTATTCTTTTTATTACTCTAGGAAACTTTCCTATAAGATAATAGAAGGCATTTCTTATTATAAAGAGTGCGTCTATTATGGTTATTCCTATAATAGCTTAGGTGTGTTGGTTTCTTCCCTAAATTGGATTATCTTAGAATCCTAACGTTTGCGTCGTGAAGAAGAGGAGGCCGCTACTCTACTCTAACGTCTTCAGTGAGAGTCCTTTAAGGTACTAGCTAAGCTAGAGTGTCTATAAAAATAATATGAGTCTCTTATAACTTATAGTTCTACTATAGTTAAGTGTGGTCTTTAGTTACTAGATGAACTTAACGAGTCTAAACGGGCTAAGTTAGAGGCTACTATTAAGGCGTAGTCCCTTAGTTATATAGACGTATTAGATTAGAATGTTATTTTCTTAGATTTATTATAGATACCTAAGAAGGAACTTAATAAGTGGGACGCTACTTATTAAACTATCGTAGTAGGCCTAAGTAACTTATAAGGTTCTTAATTAGTTCCTAGGTATTCTTAGAGTTATAGTATCCTTTCTATTTAATAAGATATTCGCGTTTCTTATATTTTCCTTATACTTTAAGTATTTTCTTAATCTTATATATGTTATTATTTTCAACTATAATGTCTATAGTGACTATAATATCATCTAGTGCTTTCTTAAGTAGTAAAATATGAAATATAGGATAGATTCGCATTCTGTTAGGTAATAATAGTTTATAGTTAGTGTTTAATAATTTCTATTTAATAAGGAATAGTCTAATTTTCTTCTAGTTGAGTTTGTTACTAGGTTACTTTATTTTAATATTTCTGCGTATAAGGTAGACTTTATATCCCTCCTCTAGGATTAGCGCTAGTAATCTCTTTCTGTCCGTATAGTGTTTTATACGGTTTTATAGAAATATCTATTCCTTTTATAAGTGTTTTTATGTGTCTATAATTGTTATTATATATACTATAGCTACTAGCGTATTTACTATATATAATATATGTGTTTTAATAATAGGGTTATACCTATATGTTACGAACGAAGAAAAGTAA
>JAPFRW010000444.1:0-14196 GCA_030778065.1 Akanthomyces uredinophilus
GACCGCTTCCCCACGCTCGCCGGCCTGCACAGCGAGCACTTTCTCATCCCCGGCGTCGCGCCCGCCGCGTACCCGGACCTCGACGCCGCCGGGCCGCTCCGGGTCGAGCGCTTCGCCGCGACGCTCCTCGGCATCAACACGCGCGGCGCGCACCTGACGGCCTACGTGCGCGACCCGGCGACGGCCGCCGTCGCGGGCATCTGGGTCGCCCGCCGCAGCCGCTCGCTGCACACGTACCCGGGCATGCTGGACAGCGCCGTCGCCGGCGGCGTCAAGGCCGACGACACGCCGCGCGAGTGCATGCTCGCCGAGTCGCTCGAGGAGGCGCGGCTGACGCCCGCCGTCGTGGGGGGCCCGCGGCTCCGCCCCGTCGGCGTCGTCACCCTCGCGAACCGCAACCCGCGCACGGAGCTGATCCACGGCGAGATCCTGTACGTCTACGACCTCGACCTCTCGCCGGAGCGAGAGACGACGAGCGACGACGCCGCAGCGGCGGCGGCTTCGGGCCTGGTGCCGCGGCCGGGCGACGATGGCGAGGTCGAGGAGTTTATGCTGATGAGCTGGCACGAGGTGCTGCGGCGGATGAGGGCGGGTGAGTTCAAGCCCAACGTGTGCGCCATCATGATTGACTTTTTTATCCGTCATGGTCTCGTGACGCCAGAGACGGAGGAGCAGTACGTGGAGATTTGCAACAGGCTACGCCGAAAGCTGCCGATGCCGACCAATGGTCATGAGACGTGGCCATAGATACAGTGTGAAAGTGCTCCGGTGTTGGTTGGCAGATCTCTTGGCAGATCAAAGTGAACCTGAATAAAACAGTCACAGAGAGAGCCCTTCAGATTGCGGTTGATTGGTATCTTGAAGCGTAAAATATATCCACTCAGCCTAAATGGCAACGGCAACGCTGCCATTAGCAACGAATTATAATTTTGCTACTATAAATAAAACACACCCGCTCCTCTCGTCGTTTCAATCCAAACCAAAACCAATCGCGTCATGCCAAAGAACTCCGATGCGCCTATGCCAGGCAAGCAAACCTCTCCCTGGCTCCTTGGAAGCAAAATATCCCTCGCGGGAATCCAGTGACGCCTCAGCGGCGGTCCCTCTAGAGCCACCTCAACCTGTTTGGTCCAATCATGGGGTCCAATCATGGACCTATACCAATTGCTTGTTCCCTCTTTGTGCGCCGCCACCGGCGAAGGCATTGAAAAAAAAAGGGCATTTCGTTGCCTGCACAACAGAAACAAATAGCCAGAAAAAAAAAGGCCTCGAAAGCTTTTCTTCGTCGCCACTCAAAACTCGTATGCAAGTCCCATTCCTTATGACGTAGTCTTATTCGTACAGTGTGAGCCGCTTCAGCGTCCACTAAATATGTTGTTGGATCATTCCTCTTCCGAGTCCGAGTCATCGCTTGAGTCCGCAAGCGGCGGCGACTGTGCAGATCCGGGGAAACCAGGAGCGGCAGGATCTGACCCTTCACCACCATCCTTGTACATTTGCCTTAGGGCAGTCAGCTGCGCGATCCTAGCTTCTTGTTCTTGAGCGCTCATCGGCTTGTTCTTTTTTGGTTTGCCGGCAGTTGTTTTGGATTTGGGGGCGCGCGCGGGCTCTGCTGCTGGCGCGGGGCCAGACGAGTCCTTAGCGAAGCCCGGCAGAACCTTCTTGCAGAGCTCCCAGAGCTTCAGCAGGGCATCGTTGCTGAGCTGGTCAATATCCAGCTCGAGCTCGCCATCATTATTTTCGTTCTGGCCGGTGTCCTTCTTGATAATGTCGATAGCACGATCCAGGTGTGCAGATTCCAGGTCGTTAATAGCGTTGGCAATATGGTCCTTGTCTGCAGCCGTCAAGGTCTTCTTCGCAGCGCCCTTCTTACCGCCGCCCGCCTTCTTGCCCGGACCAGCGCCAGTGGATTTCCGTCCGCCGGCACCCTTGCCCTTTGCCCCTCTGGCCTTCTTGGCACCCTTGTCATTCTTCGGCTGGGCTTCACCGGCGCTGGCGACAGCCTTGATGAGAGCGTGCTGTACCATGTCGACGATGCCTTTTTGAATATCAATCATAGACTGATTGGCGCCAGGAACAAACATGGCATGCAGCTTCTTGGTTTCCTCGTCGAGTTTGGCTTGAAGTTCCTGAATCTCCTTGGAGTTATCCCCATGAGGGATGTCGTCCTCAACGTCTTCATCCTCGTCTTCCTCGTCACTCACGTCTGCCGAGGTAGGCGCATTGGCCTTGGCAAACTTGGCCAGCCAAGCATCTTTGGTCTTCATTTGTGACGTGTAGATACCTTCCAGCTCTGCAGCTCTTTGTGAAACAGGGTTTCCTTGGTTGGGAGGGCCGTTGAAGCTGTAACAGTTTTCGAACACGAGCCGTACATGTTTGTCAAAGTCCTTGAGGCTGGTAAAGTCGCCAGCCGAAAGCATCGTAGCAACTTTGCCCAGGTCCATTGGCTTTTTGATGATCGAATAGTAGTCGGGAATATTCAGACCCTCGGCATCAACGGGCTCAAGGAACCACATATTGAGCTGCTCATACTTGGGGTTCATGACTTCGGTTAAAACCTCCGTGGCAAATTGCAGCTCAGGCTTGAGCTTCTTGCGCGAAGGTTTGGTTGTGTAGTCAATGTCCTTGGGCTTCGGCGCGCGAACTGTGCGCTTGGGGCGATCACCCTCGGTGGCGGTAGACCCACGACGGTCACCGGCAACAGACTTGGCATCTGCGTCCGTCGAGGGACTACCTCGAGGTCCGGTAGATGTGCGGCGAGAGGCCGGGGCTTCGGCAATAGCAACTGCACGAGGCTCACGGGAGGGCTTGGCCTTGGGGACAGCTTTGGGCTTAGGAGGTTCTTCGGCGGGGGCAGCGAGCAGCTCTTCCCATAGTGCCTTGACGACGTTAAAAGCAGCGAATGTGACATCATGCGTCGCACCATTGAAGGTGAGTGCATTCATGTAGATGAGAGAGGCAGCATTCTTGAACTCTCCGAAGGCGGCATAGGCTCCATCTCCATCGCGCACGTTGCGGTCGAGTTCAGAGAGATCCATGGGCTTTTCAATCTTGGCCAGGTAAGCTTCACGCAGCTGTGGCCAAAGCTTGATGACAGCATCACGAAAGTGTGCACCTCCTTTGGTCTTCTTCAGTCTACCGATGGTCCTGCGAGCCTCACGGCGCTGGAAGTTGCTGAAGGGTCGGCTGTTGGCTTCAGGGTCGTTCCAGTTCGGAAGTGTGTCGAGACTGGGGACGCGCTCAGCAGCGGGCTCGTCGACCCCCCCTGCTACTTCCGCTGCCGGGGCATCTTGGAAAGGGAGCTCGGCCATTGGCTTGTCTTCCTCAGGCTCGGTTCTGGCACGCTTAGCAGCTCGCTCTTCGTTGGCGGAGTCTTCTTCGCGTTCGCGAGCGATCTTGGTGGCAGGTGCATCGCTCATGGAAAGTTCGACAGACTCAACGATAGGAGACGTGCCTGGCTGAGTCTCAATATTGAGCTGTGACATGCTGGCGGGTTGAAGATCAATCTCGGAAGTGGGTAGAGCGACGCTGTCCTGTCTCTCAAGAGATGGAGGCTGTCCGGGACTCTTGGTGGTGGTAGCAGCGTCTCGTGGTGCATCTTCCATCTTGACATCATCCAGCTCCTTTGTCTTGGCAGGCTCGTCGGCGGGCGTCTCTGTTGGAAGGATAGTAGTTGGCGTTGGCGCAACTGGAGTTGGCTCAGCCGAGGGCTTCTCAACTGGAACGTGCTCCTCCATCTTTGTGTCTTCGGGTTCCGGGTTGGATCCCAGCTTGGGGAGCTCTTCCTTAGGCTCCTCCTTTGGCTCCCCTTTTGGCTCCTCCATGAGCTTTTCGGGAGTACCCTTGGTGACTTCTTCCGTAAGGACTTCTTCTCTGGGAGCTTCTTCCGACGCGCTCTCTGCCGTAATAGGCTTGGGGGGTGTGGTCTCCACAGATTTCTCACTGTGTTGTTGAGTATGGGCAGATGGTGCTGTTTCCATCGGGGACGGAGCAGTAGGCTTCTCTTCAGGCTGCTGCGCGAGCGGCGCGGCAGGACTGGCCTCCGCCGAGGCACGTTTGTCGGGCGATGGCTCAGCGGCAAGTGAAACGCCGTTAGTGCCGTTGTGCTCGGAAGAAGCACCGCTCCCGTTGAGTATCGGCGCGGGCAAGGATGATGCGGGCTCGACGGGAGCGGCGGTGGTGGCAATGGCGGAAGGTTCGGAGGAGATAGGCTCAACAGGCTTTGCTGTGGGCTCCATGGCCGTGAGACTGTGCGCATGGCATGTATAAGCGAAATGAGCTGGACAAAACACGGACAGGCGCATTGCCTGGGCCGGCCAAGATCAAAACAAGTGCACTTACCCATTGGTATCGAGCTTTTGTTCGAGCTGCGGCGGAGAGAGCGGCAGCTTGTTCTCCGGAACGAGCGCGCTAGCTGGCGCTGGCGCGTCGGACTTGGACAACTCCATGGCTATGCTTTGGCGGCGGATGCGCTTTGCGACGAGTGCGCTAAGAGTAGATGCAACTCAAGAGGGTCGGCGCAGCATGAAGTAGATGAAAAGGGCGGCAGCAATGAAGAGCAGCCTCGTGAAAAGGCTCTAGGCACCGATGCGCCGTGCACGGGCGGTGTTGTTGTGAGAGGCGGTGGCGCAAACGGAATGCGAAAGTGAGGGAGCTGCAGGCAGCAACGCGACCTCGTGTAGCCTGGTGAACCGGAGAACCAAATCTCGGCGCAAAGGAGATATTTGTTGGAGGCGATGTATGCGAATTGCGAAACGGCGCGCAAAGCAGTGATGATCTGACGCGACCGTGTGAATGCGACAGGGAGAGGAGAGGCTGGCGCAAACACAGTACTGGAGACGGGGAGCGATAACGGGGTCGTGTGGATCGACGAGTTGAATGCGACGGACAGTATCGAGGTGCAGAGAGTATTGAATTAATAAAAAAAGCGATCCGAGAGTCGAGATGGATGCCGTGCAGGTCCAGAAAGCAGAACGCGCCGGGGCGCAAAGGCAGAGAGGTACCTGGAGGGGGGCTTAAGGCCGAGTCGGGGGAGGGTCTGGGAGGGAAAGCGCGTGCACGTCGGTCTTTTTTTGGCAGCCGGAGGCGCGCTGGTATTTATTAGAGAACAAGTCCTCTGGTGGGACGGCCAGGCTATGCCTATATCGGGGTCGCAGAGAGGGCTGGTAATGCTCGGGGCGTGCTCGAGGCGTGAAAAGGTGAAAAAAATTCACTTGGCCGAGTAGCCCCTTCGGGCTAGATGTGGCTAAAAACGCTGACCTAACGCGGCCGTTGCCCTGTTCTATTGGCTACAATGAAGAAGCTCCCCGCTTCAGGGGGTGCCCGCATTATGGTGTGGCTGGGGAGCTTCCAGTGCGCTCCAATTATTTGTCCCGGTGGACGGCGCTCAACCTGCATTTTAATGATGCGACCTTGCGCCACCGGATTTCCTCGAACCAACCGTCTTCTCATCGACACCGTCCATCACACTTCTCCCCGCGATATCATGCCTCGACATAAATCAGGCAACCACTTGGTTGCTACTGCGACAATACCTGCAGGTACCCCCGAGCTGGCAGCATCATCTCCTTCCTTGTGTCCCTCCAGTACGTGCCACCGAGCCCATGCTGTGGCACCCCATTCTGGCGTTTGCCGATTGCTCGTCGCCGTCCCACGTTTCTGTACAGTCCACAGAAGCTCGGATCACGTAGCCTGATAAGATGCATCGTGCGGGTGGGCGACACAGAGATGGACTTGGGTACTGAGACCCCATCCTTCCAGAACGACGCCGTTGTGGTGCGACATTGTTGCAGTCGCAGACACCTACACAAGCTCCGCGCTCAATGTCCGCCACAGATGCGCCGGTCCATATACTGCACCCACCCACTGCCGTCACGTTTCGCTCTCCCGTCTTCGAGCTCGCTCCCGCGCCCGCTGAGGATGCGAGCGTGCACCAGATACCAATTGCCCTGCTGTGTAAATGAACCGGGCCGCAGACGAGTGCCAGCCAGGCACCCAGGGTGGTGGTGGACCGTGGACCGCGTCGTACTGTGGACCGCGTCTCTGGCCGCTTCCTCGTCCTAGCCATTTTTAAATGGCCATATCGTTCAAACGGGGCCCAAAATGGGGGTGCCCTGGAATCAACGCACGCCACCCTTATGAGCCACCAGCTGTGGCGCAAACGGCCAGACGCCATATCAGGTGACTCAGACGAAAACGGACTTTTGCCTGCAAACAGTCTCAGTAAAAGACGAAGCTGATGGCTATTCTCATAGGGAGAGAATCGAATGCAAGCAGTATTTCGCAACTTGGGCTGTGCTTGCTGGGACTTCTCTAGAATCTCCTCAGAAGTTACCAAGTAGACGGTTGCCGGAGCACGTGACCTTCCGCCATTCTTCTGTAGACTGGGCATTGTCTGATAAGATAAGATACATGCTTAGCTAATGCTTTTTTAGGCTGTCTCGACCCTCCGGCCGTATCTTTGGCCGGCCCGCCAAAAAAAAAAGTTCACCAGACGGCTAGGAAAATTTCCCAACTGCGAGCGACGAGACATCGCGACATACTGATCGCCTGTCTCACGGGATATCTATCATTCTTTGACATCCAGTCACTCGATATCACCATAAACCCATCCGAAGCGCCAGACTTCTTGTTTTCTTTCTGAGATTCATAGCGACGTGCAAGTCTTCCTTCACCTCGTGCCCCATGCCGATGTCGACCAAACGCAAAGCTCCAGTGAAGCTGGCAGCACCGGTCGCCAAAAAGAGCGCCAATATCCCCTCCAAAAACACAATTGACGAGTTGCACACTTCAGTCTCTGGCACAGATGCCTTGCAAGGCTCAAATGTCGACACGATAGAGATTTCCTCTGACGCCGAGAGCGAGTATACCTCGGACGGTGAAGACGTCCTGGAGCAAGTAAACGGCACCACAGGGGTCGTCCAGACCGTCAACGACAGCAAAGCGAACGCTAGTTCCATAGCAGTCGCCAACGACAGCAATGACGCTGGGTCGGATGCCGAAGGAGGCTCTCCCACCTTTGGCGAGCTACTGCGCGGCAACGAGACCATTGACGTCTCGAGCCTGCTACAGCAAGCCGTCACCAGCACTGCCGTGCAGCCCTCGCGCACCGCCATCGCTCCGCCCTCCCTACAGTCCCTCACCACCGTCCTCACACAAGCGCTCAAGACCGACGACACGGAGCTGCTCGAGTCCTGCCTGCACACGACTGACCTGACCACCATCCGAAACACGATAGAACGCATCGATAGCAGCCTCGCCGGCATCCTACTAAATAAGCTCGCCGCGCGCCTGTACCGGCGACCGGGCCGCGCCGGTAACCTGATGATATGGGTCAAATGGACGCTCATTGCGCACGGCGGCGCCTTGTCGTCGCAGCCCAAGGTCGTCCAGAGCCTCAACGGCCTGCAAAAGGTGCTGGCCGAGCGCGCCAAGGGCCTCAACAGCCTGCTCGCGCTCAAGGGCAAGCTCGACCTGCTCGAGGGCCAGATGGAGCTCCGTCGCAAGATGAAGCGCAGCACATCTGCGATGAAGACTGGCGAGACTAGCGACGACGAGGATGAGGTGGACGACAATGTCATCTGGGTCGAGGGCGAGACGCAGGATACCAGATTGGCCAATGGTCTGGCGGATGATGAGGATGTGCACATGCTCAACGGCGTCATTCCCGACTCGGACGGCGAAGACGACGACTCTGATGCCGAGGAAGATGATGACGTGGACGGTGCGGAGGAGTCGCTGGACGAGGACGAGGTGGACCACGACGACGTTGACGAGTCCATGGGTGAGGACGAGGAGAGCGACGCGGAACCTGCGCCACCTTCCAAGCTACAAAAAGTTGCCGGGTTCTTTTCAAAGCGCAAGTAAAAAGGAGAACCAAGAAGCAAAACAAAACAAAACCGAGGAAAGACGGCAAGACAGAAACGGGCCAAAGTCTTGATTGCAAAGCAGGGCAAAAGGTATAATGAATTTTTTTAGACGAAGAGGAGACGAATCATTGAGTCGACTGGCTTTCGGACCACGTGCGCTGTCGGACGATGGACAAGAGAACAAGTGCTGCAGGTTTATTTGTACGTATCGCAAGGCATCCGTCTTATTGTAACATGTCGGAGAGGAAGTGTGAGTTTCTTTTGGCCATTTATTTTTGGGCATGTCCTTGCATTTTTCCCACACATTTACTGGCGTTGAGCAGAAAAGAACAAATATCTCTTCATCATATTTGATCATGCAGTTCTGATGACAAGATCTTCTCTTTTTCTTTTTTTTTTTTTTTAAAAAAGAAAGTGAGGTGGAACCAGTCATGAAACGAGTCGGGACGCTTTGTTTGAAGATGATAAATGTATGTTTATATACGTATGTGTGTGTGTGTGTATTGGTGTGTGTGTAATGCGCGCTCCAGAAAATCACATGTGAAAAAGACGCCTGGTTTGTAAGTCAAGGAAGTTCTAGAAACTCGGCAAGTCTCTGCGCCAATCCATGCAAAGACAAAAAGCAGAAGAAAAAAAAGAAGAAGAAAAAAAAGAAGAACAAACAGATGTTCGCTGATGAAGACGGTAGTGTAATATAATATAGATCAGCGCAAAGCCGCGAGAAAGACGAGAGAAAAAAGGCAAAGAGAAAGAAGAGCACGAAGAAAGAGTAAAGCCCCTTTTTTGCCCTGCCTTTTGCATCTTGTTTGCTGGGCACGCGCTTGGCATGTTAAATGGCCCAGCTGCCTCGTCGTCCGTGCACGCCCCAGGCCAGCGGATTGAGGTCGTCGAGGTCCGGGTGCTGCCGCGCCCACTCGACAATGTACACGCGCAGCGCCTTCCAGCGCGGGCAGCGGTCCTCCTCGGGGGTGTCGTCGAGGCTCATCTCGAGCATGTGGCCCTTGGCGAGCTGCTTGTCGTCGTCGCGGCACAGGTCCTCGACGCTGACGCGGCTCATCTTGGAGAGCTCGGCGTCAAATGAGCGCGCCATGGCCGGGTAGCCGAGCGAGAGGTAGTTGTAGACTTGCGTGACGAACTCGTCGCCAAACTCGAGCGCAATCTTGTCGTCGCGCTCGGCGCGGACCTTTTCCTGCTGCAGGCGCTCGTCGAGCCCGTGGAGCATGTGCAGGCCCTTGGGCGCGCCGCTGCGGAGCCGGTGCTCGGCCGTGCCCGGGTGGCAAGCCCCGGACATGGTCCCGGGCGAGTCGGCGGCCGCCGTCGCCACGTCCCAGAGAGAGGCGGGCTCGTCGCTCACCGCCAGGACGCAGTCGACTTCGTGCTCAAAGAGCTCTTTGGGGGTGCCTGGTGTTTTGGGCGTCGCCATCATGGCTGGCGGGTGCAGCTCGGCCGGGACCAGGTAGCCGCCGGTGGATTCCGACCTGCAGCAGTAGCCTCTCCACAGGCCACCGTTGCCCGACAAGTCCCGATTTTGTTTCGCATTTTGTGACAGCACAAAGGAGTGGTCCGTCTCGAGCTTTGTTTGCTTGGGCGAAGGGCATTTGCGAAAGTTGAGCTCCTTTCCCAGCATTGGAGGCGACACAAACTTGCGGATGCGCTGTAGCTGCGCAGCGTCGGGCCGGATGCCGAGGGCAGCGAAAGGGCGGCCGAAGGGATCGTGCTGATGTCGAATGCCAGAGTCATTTGCCGGTTGCTGCTGCGGCGGCGGCTGCTTCTGTAATTGTTGCTGTGGGAGGTGGTGTTGTTGTTGTGCACGAGGTTGAGATCTGTCGGGGGTTGTAGATTCGGAGGCGGGGCCCCGTAATACATGTAGGGCTTCGCTTTGCTTAGCGGCTGCCCAACTCCTTGCCTCGGCCTGTTTACTTGCAGAATCCCGTCTATCCCCCAAAGATGCACGCCGGCTTGTGGTCCACATTGCATCGGGTGGTACCGTTAGGTCCATATTGTCCAGTTCCGAGTCAGATGTCATGTCCATGTCCTCAAACACCTTTCCTGTCTCCTCAACATCTTCCCTCTCGTGGGCCAGCTTTTCTGCATGCTCTTGCATGTGCCTCTGCCACCAGGTTAGATCAAGGCTCGACGTCTTTCTTCGCAACCGGCGCCTGCCACGGTCGCCTTCCGCCGGGCTGATGGCCCGGGACTCTTCGCTGCTGGAACCATCTCGGAAATAGAAATGGGCGACGCCGCCCTCGCGGGCACGACTGTTGGGAAAGGCAGCCAGGGCATCCTCCTGTATCTGCCTTTCCGCTTCCTTTGCCGCGAGCTCGAGCAAATACTCCTTGACCTCTTCCTCTTCGGTTTCTCTCCGCGTTGGCTGCTTCCGCCGAACAGTCTCCTCTTCGGCTATCACGCCATCATGCCGCTTCCTGGACTTGGCCTTTGCGGTGTAAATGTGATTGGTGTAGGGCGTGATATCTGTCTTGTCGGTAGGGCGTGTTGCCGGGCCGGGATCTCCCACGCGGCGACTTCTTCTCGAGCTTTCAATCAGCTGCGGGGCGAAACGCCGCCTAATACGGGGATGTGCAGACGCTGGGGACAGGGAACGCGGTGACGGCTCTGGAGTCAGCTCTGGGTTGGGCCCGACTCGAACACCAACTGGTGGTAGTGGTGCTGCGCGGTGGGATTTGTACGTCGTCTCAATCGGTTCGGGCGCAAAGCGCCTCCGTGGCGGGTCGGAGTTCATGGCTACTACCATGTGTGTGGTGCGGACGAAGGAGGTATTGAGGTGGAATAGATATCAGCTATTCTCGAGCCAGGACCCGGTGATGTAGCCGTCAGGGACGCCGAGTCACCTTCTGAGCATTGCCTGTGCTAGTGCCGGTAAGAAGGGGTCGAATTGCACAATGAAGGAGACGGTCGGTGGCCCAGTGGTCGTGTGCTGCCGGTCGTCACCAGCATCGGCGTGCGGAGCGGGATAGAGACCGTAAGGCAGTGGCCCAGAGGCTGGTAGATGGCGGTGACGCTGGTGCGAGACACGTCCGATGAGCGGATGCAGGCAACGATGAGATGGTAGGCTGTGAAATGGCTTGCCCGTTCTTTGACTTTCGGCAGACCTGCCAGTCAAAAGTCAACCAGTCAATGAGGTGGTGGGGCTCGCAAATGTGCTTGAAGAGTGGTGGGGTTTGGAGCATCAAGTATCGTTACAGTGCGCAGAATGAGGGCCAGCAAAAGAGGACTGTACACTTGAGTGCTAATTTGAGAGACGTAGAACAGTCAGTCAACAATATCCACACCGTGTGGCTACCCGGGCGCTTGTCGCCGGCTTCGGTCGCAAATTGGCTACTTGGTTTAGCGTCATCTTCAACACACGCACCAGCACTAATTTAAGTAGTTGGTTAACAAAGACATTGACGAGAGCGGCAAAGTAAGTAGATAGGCACCAGGTCGCCGAAGCGAAGTAACCGCGTACCTCTGCGCTGGGTCTGCCGCTCGCAGGGTGTATCGGCGTCATCACCACCGAGCTGTTCAACCTCTGATGCCTTGTACCATCTCTTCATCACCACATCACAATTCATACGCAAGGCCTCAGCGTCGGGCCGACGCAGGAGTCAACTGTGTTCCGAGGAGAAACATACCCTTACCCATGACCTGCATGGCTACTAGCCTAGTCAGCTGTGGCTGGACCTTTTCAGTTGCGAAATGCTTCCGTGGATTTTTAAATCAATTTCTCATCGTTTCTCTTTGTACTCCGTACCCGGTGCCAGCTTCTAATTCATGGAGCCCGATCCATTCCAGCCGATTAGGGGACTAGCGCGACCGGGAACAGCATTTAGAAGCGATGCAATTTGCGTAAACAAGGGTTGCGAGGCATTTCGAGGACGAGAAAAGGGTCCAGTTGAAAATGGAGAACTGAATCATCCCTATCCCAACTTTCACGTGCCCTGAGGCTTGGGCGAGCTGGCATTTACGAGGAATTGCAACTTGACGTCCCTGGTTCCTGTGCTGCGTTGGACTCGTACCACACACAGTATTGTGGCCCTATGAAAATTCCTGGTAGGGCGCTATACTGCTCGAAAAATGTTGCTACTGGTACGGATAGTGTGTTTTCAAGATTTTGACTTTCATGGTCGAACTCTTTTGACGAGAGAGAGAGAGGCCATGATGCGTTGGCTCTGGCATACAAGACGCAGCGCCTGCAGGCGATTGCTGCTTCTTGCATATGCATGTGTATCCGTACTCGCACAAGAATTTTGGGTGTCGAAAGGGTAGCGTTTATGCAGGTGCATCGATGAGGTTCATAGCTGATACTGTCGCACGAATGAAACGATGCGAGTTCATAAACCTCCGCACATACCGTTAACACTGTGCGAATGACATGGAACATCGATTTGGTGTCCGTATATCGACCAGGATAGATTGAAATAGAGACGGAATGGATGCCGTTTCGAGCTGCCGCAATTTAAAGCGACGTGCAGCAAGGTGGCCTTGCTGCAAGGTACGTTGAGCTCTGCAATGCAAATTATCGACTATTGTGGCGCTGAGGCAGTGACATGTGAGAAGTACTGGCAGGTTGGTACTTGTAGTTGATGCTGTCCATGATGCGGACGGCGTCTGCACACAGGCACACACGCACTGCCTGCAGCCCAGCAACCTAGTGAGTTTTGAATAATTAGTTACTGTGAAAAGCTTGCTCGGCAAGACAAAGGACGATCAGTGTGGTGGAGTGCGCTACGGGTAAGGCCCGTGAACCGTTGCGTGTTTGCTCCGCACGCCGTGGAGAGCCATTACGCCTGAAGTCCTGGTGCAGAGCTGTTGCGAATGAGGTATCGAGGGTCGAAAAGCCACAATACCAGCCAATTCACCTGTCGTCCGTCTTTAATTGCAGGCGGCAGAGCGCAAGACAGGCTAGAATTTGGGAGGCTGCGAGGCAAGTGGCCTAATAATACCGGCGCGCGCGGTGGGGGGCCTCGGATACGGGACAGACCTTTTCAAGACAACCCTCGACTCGCCAATGTTATTATTAGCCCGCGGCCATCAGACCCGCCTCGTACAGCAGAGAGCAAGCGGTGCTCCGTACTCAGGCACAGATACTGTAGAGCCACTACGGAGTACTGGCAACTAGAAGCATGCTTGGTTGCAAGGTTGGTGCCAGTGGTGCGGTACTTGACCAAATACATGGCCACTTGGCTGCTTGGCTTGTCCAGCCATGGATAGTGGTTCGT
Source organism: Akanthomyces uredinophilus (assembly GCA_030778065.1). NCBI lineage: Eukaryota > Fungi > Ascomycota > Sordariomycetes > Hypocreales > Cordycipitaceae > Akanthomyces > Akanthomyces uredinophilus. Next base: position 13,088 of record JAPFRW010000444.1, read on the forward strand.
AGTTTGATTGTGGCAGAACGGTTGGCGTTAGCAGTCAAGCAGTATCCGTAGGTCCACGTCGATGACGGGTCGTCGTGGATCGGGACGACGAGGAAGGGGATCAGCAAGGCAGCGTCTGTTCTAGGTAAGCAGGCTTATGCACAGATAATGAATGACGGCACGACGGATTCTGTGGCTGTAGTCGCAGGGCTGCTTTGAGCCGTTTCCGTGCTGGCTTGTCTTGAGTAATTTGGTGGCGTTGTATTGTTGCAGCACGATAAGATGGATAGAAAGCCATGCATAGATAGTATTGGGGGTGATGATATGGGTGTATGTACCGAGTAGGTACAGTAGCATTGGGGGATCGCCGGCTGTTGAGTTTGGTGTTTGTTTCTTTGTGCCTGGGGCAAGGGGGGGCATTGTTGCGCCGGAGACCTGCCGGAACAACATCGGGCGGGCTGAGCACCTCTGGCATTGTGGGTGGCTTCTGGAGTTCCCGGCAGCGGCTTGTAAGTGGACAGAGCCTCGTAAACGGCAGTCCACTCCAAGGTATCCGTTCTTTTACTCCCGCTCTCCCACCGTGGCGGTGTCCAGTCGGTCTGTCCAGTACAGGTACCTAGGTACAGGGGAGTCTCGAGCCTGAAGAGGGCCTGAAAAGGGCCGCGACTCGCTCGTCGGCCCACTGTGCTGCAGGAGGATTGTCTCTTTTCCTGCAGCCAGTGAACAGTGCTGCTGCAGGCCCATGGCAAGTCATTTACTGGCAGTGGTTTCGACAAGACTGGGGCTGATTTTAAAGCAAAGACTAGAATAACAGTACAACATCTCGATTCGCCTGCAGCAATGTTGGCGGTTCCAAGACATTTTTTCCACGACAGTCGCATGTTTGTTCTCCTTGTTGCACGCGCATCTCGCCAAGCAACCAGAGTGTTCCAAACGTCCCAGGCCCCAGACCACCAACGGCCCCTCTGAAAAAAAGGACCCAGGCAAGGCTCGGGCAAATCACACAGGCTGCCGCCACTGTACCTACCTACCTAGTCCCCCCCCCCCCCCCCCCCGGCGCCGGCCTTGCCAGCCACAAGCCACCAGCCAACCCGGACAGCCCAAATTTGGCAACCCATCAACTCTGGCAC
>JAPFRW010000450.1:0-15918 GCA_030778065.1 Akanthomyces uredinophilus
TTATAGTATAGTAAAATAAAGGAATATTAAATATACTTATAGAAATAAACATAATACTATTATATTAAGAACCCTCCGTGCGCGCTATACTGTAGAGGTGCCCGAGGAGGCAATCTCGCCAGCTCTGACGTCACATTACACACAACACACAATTTAAATGAATTGCCACGGACAGAGGGTAAGCCATCGTCCACCATCCACGCAGCTACCTGGAAACCGCCACAGTGAATTATCGCAAAGAGATCGATCGCGTCCAAACGCCGCCACCCCCATACGAAGCTACAGCCTTTATACCTGATAACGGCGCCGTTGAGGCGACAAGTTCAGCGCCCTGCTACCAGGAGATTTGGCCACCGTCAGAGACCCATAAAGTTGCAAGCCACTATGCGGGCGCAGGCTCCACGACTGCAAGAGAGCAACCTACACCAGCAAGCCCGGAATATAACAGCAGCAAATCATCACATTGTGAACAAGGGAAAAGGGAGCGCACTCGCAAAAATCCGATGATGCTACTTCAAGCTGCACAGCAGTCATATAAAAATAAGAGAAGAGTGAAAGAAGCTGCTCGCAAAGTCGACTTCTACGAGAAACTTTATGGATTTGTGCCTAAGAATGCGATGACTGAAGCAGAGTGGAGAGATGCTAGAGAGAGGGCACAGAAGACAAAGGTTCCATCCAAGGGTAGATCTTCGGGTGTATCATCTTTGACTGGGCTTGGTGGCATTCCAGGCGGATGTTAACCGTTGGCGTTGTGGCCACGTATTTGCGCAATATCTTGTGTATTCAGTATCTCTTGATTACAAGGAGGCGCAGGGCTAGCTTCGTCAGTAAATCTACAATCATCTTTAACGACTTAACGGTTTTAATCCCGTATGGGAAACGCGTGGGGCGACCTTGGAAACAGGTTGTTTCATATAGAGCGAGAAAAACAACACCGATGCACTTGCTCAGCTCAATCGGAGGTAGTTTCTTGCCCTTGATAATTTTCATTGTCTTCGTAGTGCGGAGAATGACGGAGACGAGTCTTTGTAATGGGCGGCCAGCTTAGGCAACAACCGAACTGTCAAGAAAGCCGTCGCGGCTGGAGCGTCTACGTTTGGTGAAGCTTTGTGCGCCTGGGTCGCAAATAGGCACCTTCAGAGCTCGAAAGTACTACACTGGTCAATTTCATAGATGAAAGTCGGGAGACTGTGTCGGCCATACATCGGGCTGCCCGAGTTCGCCGTTTCAACATTGTCAACCTCCTGCTTGCTACTGAAAGGGTAGCTGTTAACCAACCAGAGAAGATCTGGAAATGCCTCTTCTGATTGCCGTTTCCGAACAATAAGAGCTTACTGTCAAAACTTCGCCTGGGTCTCCCGAAGTCCAGTTGGTAATAGCGGCCTGTCACGTCTATGGCCTTTTCGCACGAACGCTCGTAGCGTTTGGCTCGGTTGATCGGACAGCGCGAATTTGACGCCGCCGATATGAACGAATATGTGCAGAACCTAGCAGGCCAAAGCGTAATGCAAATGGCATCGCGCGGTTGTGTTTGAACTGAGACTAGTGAGGAGCCAGGGCTGACCGCAAAGAGTCTTCGAGACCCCATGCAGGTACTCGCTGCATCAATGGTTGCGATCGAAGTCGCTGGGATCGATGTAAGAAAAGGCATGATTCAGGTATGATTGCATTCACTCTGTGCGCCAAGCTGCGTGCGCTGCGCCAAGAAAGAAAAAAAGAAAGAAAGAAAGGGGCCTGCAGACAGCTATTTAATGGGGAAAGATTCGGAGCTACTTTTTAACAGCAGACCTTCCGACTCTGAGGGAAGTTTTCCATGCAACGCACAGTTGGACTGATTTTCACAAATAAAGGACTCTGCAGATACGTAATGTCAAGTTTTGACTGCCGTGCCCACCATTCTAACGTTATCTCTCCCATGGACAAAACGTCACTGCCCACATACTCTCCATTGAGTCGGTACATTTTCGGTATCAGCACTACCCATATACTCTCCATTGAGTCGGCACATTTCCAGCATCGGGCGTTTCTGGACCGGGCAGGATCTCTCTGAGCATTTCGTTTATTCCTTTGCCCATTTCAGCACACTTCTTCCATTGCCGTGGATACCCAAGGCTGACTTCCTCGAAGCGACACCCATCCCTCCAGTCGGTTCGTCGTATGTGAATGTGGCCGCTGATGACCACCTTGGCGTTGAATTTTCGATGCCAGCCTTCTGTCAGTTTGGTACCACACCACAGGCTGAACCTCGGAATCAGCGGGAGCTCAACAAGTTCCTCAAGTAGCTGCCAGTGGTTTGCAATCACGAAAGGCAGAGACGGGAATTCTGTCCTTGCCGCCTCGAGTTTGCTCTCAAATCTCTGCACGAGCGCTTGGCACCAGTCCTGCCGCGTGGGGTACGGGTCCGGATGAAGCATAAATTCGTCCGTCGCTATCGTGTCCTTTTCGCTTGCCCACTGGACAGCACCGTCCAAGCTCACATCGTTGGGCCTGAAGGAATAGTCGTACAAGGTGAATATAGGGGCCACGACAGCTGGGCCACCTTCTCCATCCCAAATAGCGAAGTCTTCCTCGGGTGTGAGAACGCCGTGCTCCCTCGCGATAGCTACGCACTCTTGATATTTCTGCTCTCCTCGTGCACCGCTACCTTTACCGCGCATCGTGTACAGCTCATGATTGCCGGGACACCACCACACGGCGTCGAAGCACGCAGTCGCTTTTGAAAACGCCACTTGCAAGTGATCGGCGGATTCTCCCACATCGCCACAAAGGATGAGCCCATCCCCAGGATGGGGTGCTAGTCTGGACCAAGCTAATCGGTTGTCTGTAAAGGCTAGATGGATATCCGCAATGGCGTAAAGCTTGCCCCTCGGCATTTTCTCCGGATTGATTGAGCCTTTGTATGCACTGAGCCTCTGTTCAGGTAGTCGGGAAGCTTCAAAGTCGGAGTCCATTCTTGTAAGTTGCAAGTGGAAGCGTTGGAGAGGAGTACTTGTGTCAGCCCCCGCTTTGAGGCAAGAACAGCCACGCTAGCCATTGTCCTTAGCTGATCTGTTCGCAAGTCAGGGCACAAGCTTCAGACCTTATAGTTAGTTATGCCCAGATAAAGTTGCTACCGGTACATTGAGGATGTAATGTATTTCCGCTTAAGCCGAAGTTTATGCTTAATTCAGTCTACTAACTGTCAAATAATGGTAAATCGAAGGGCGCGCCTTGCTCGAACCTTCCGCACAGAGTCTAACTCAACCTCGTAGCTCAATCAATACGTTATTGCGAAAAGAAATAATATCTTGAAGGTTATTGGATGTTAAAGCAAGCGAGTAAACTGTCTCAGAATCGGGCTCAGCTTTTGTGAAAGTGAGCAACGTCTGCGCCGGTGTAAATTCGAGCACTTTTGATAAGTGGTTGTCAACAAAAGTCATCTGCCAGCATTGTACTTGCGATTCTGAAATGCTGGCTCTGTGCCTTGCCTCTGCCTTGCCAATCGTTGCCAGTTCTAAGACCATTCCTGGTTAGTGTGTGGAGAGGGCGAGGACGACCTAAAGCCCAGCCACGCAAGCATGGTGTCATTGGAACAGAAGCACCTGGGCATCATGAGTCACCAAAATCGCGGCGGGAATGGCATTTTTTTTTCGCGGCTTGCTAGTGCCTGGGCTCCAGGCGGCATCCGCCACGTTGGCTCTTACGAATGATTACTGCTGCTGGTGTGTTTGCCTAAACACGGCCCGGACCTAGGAGTCGTAGCCGGATTTGACTTTGCTTGTTCGGCACGAGCTCTTACACTGCAGAATCCCTTATGTAGGGGTTTGCTTTCTCTGTCATGTCAACAGTTATACCATGGCGGCCAATACTTGAATTACTCCCTTTCGGCAGCAGACGGCGCCGCCCGGTCGGCAGGACCGTAAAGGCCCCGCCACAGCTGTCTTTCTTCTTTTTTTTTTTCGTTTAATCCAGCTCCTGGTTACACAAACAGAAAATGAGACCAGTATTCAAGTAGAGTCGGAAAGTCGCGGTGGTCCCGGGGTCCCGGGGTCCCGGGGTCCATGAAGTCGGGACCCCTGCAGTTTGAACGGCGGGGAGCCTTACAAACCTTCCGGCCGGTACACTGCCTCTGGCCCAGGCGCCCCATTTTGGAGGAATGTTGCCTTGTGAAAAAGAATGCTGCACTGGCTTCGTAGCTGCCTCGTCTCTTTAGTATATTTTTCCACAGGCCAGTTTTATGTGAGCATGCGAAAGCTCGTACTCATACTCATAGTTGTCGCCGGCTGGACATGACACGCCGATGGCGTAGCCAAAGTAATTAAATCCATAGACCACAGTTAGTTAGGAGTTTTAGTCACGGACGAGGCGGATAAGTTAGCGTGGGATGATGATGGCACGTTCCGCGTCCGTTGAGAAGAAACCGAGATGAGATCTGCCGCAAACGTATCCTCTCGTAAGCCTTTCAAAGTGCTCTACGTTGTGCACTGGTGTGTGATCTTCAAACCACCTGAATGCATTCTGCCGTCGTGGCGGCTCGTAAGTCAAAGGCGATCAACGTCATTCATGGTGTGTTTGGGCAAAGCCACCTTCTTCGACATAAAGACTTGGCGCATCATGGCCCATGCAGCTCGCTGTCTGACCGGGCACCTTTGTACATGGGCAGCCGTCGCCGACAGTAGGGGTGGGTCTAGCCCAGTCAGTGAACGCCACAGGCTACGCCCGACCTATGTTGATCTTCGTGCCCATTCGTCCATGTTGAATGCAGTGCGACTGTGACAAAGTGGAAAAAGAGGCATGGTCCCGTGAGGGCAGCTTAAAGAGTCACTGATGCCTAGAGATGGATACCTTTGTAAAAGAAATGGAACACCCTCTCGTCTCGTCTTTTTCGGAGATACGAGTAAAGGCGTTGCCACTTGAAAGGAGCTTCACCTGGTCTACAACTAGTCACTGTGCCAGTGCATTTGCTCGCTACTTGTGCGGACTAGCGCTGGACTTTCTTCTTGCTTCTTGCCAACCTTGCCTTGTCAACTTCTCGCCACTGCGCGCGTCGGCCAGGAATTTCCACAATAGCCAACTACGTTAGCGTCCATCTCTCCCGTGACGTTTGCCTTGATTGCAGCCTTGCGTGTGCGTGGCGGTCCGACACCGTGCATGGTCTGCCGTGGCATGTGAGTGCTGGCTTTAAATATTTACTACAAGTTCTCTTTCTGAAGTCAGGCTGTTACGCAACTTGGACCTGCCAGTCTCTCATCATTTCTACCTTCCTTGGTAATTTCCGGCACCTTGGTGCATTTTTGTCTCATCTAGCGCTTCGAGTGTAAGTCCTGAGCATAGCGGCGAACCAGGGTCTGGAGCGCGCAGGGCAGGGATCAATTTCGTTTGCAAATTCATTCGGGCTGTCCGGGACCAACGTGTCACCTCTCATGACATTTGCAGTGCGCTGTTCTTCTTTAATTCCTCTTCTCGCCCGGTAGACATGCCAGACATGGCTTCCATGATGGATTCGCTATCTATGCAATTCTCCCCTCTCTTTCAGCAGCAGCAACAGAATGCAACAGACGGCGACGCAGCGGGAGGCCATAGTGCAACCGAAGCTGGCAGCTTTCCTCACGGCATCATGAATACTTTGTTGACGACTGCTGGCGCCGTCTCCCCGCTGTCACAATTGCTCTTATTTGTGTACAAGCTTCTAGGAGCACAGTTTGGCATCGACCCCTCGTTGCTTTTGACTGCAGCTGGCTTTATATGGGGGTTTTCCAAAATATTCAATCAGGTCTACTTCTACCTGGAATCGATCATCCAGCGATTCCTCATGTGCTCCGTGCAGATAAGCGAGGACGATCACATCTACGACCATGTCATGAAATTCCTGGCGCAGCATCCCTCCCTCCAACGAAGCAAGCAGCTCACAGCACAGACAGTCTACCGAAGCGCCTGGGATGATGACGACGAAGAAGACGAGGAAGGAAAAGCTTTATTTCTCACCAGCGGCGGCGATGATGAAACCACGGATAACCGATATCTCAACTTTTCTCGCCAGGCTGCCACTTCGCCACCTCGTTACATTCCTGGCTTGGGGCGAACGGGCTTTTGGTACAACGGCACATACTTTCGACTGTTTCGATTCAAGGAATCTTTTGCCAACAGCGGCGGCTGGGGTCCCATGAAGGACGTCGAATCCGTTGAGATTGCGTGCTATGGAAGATCCATCGTTCCTATCAAGGAGCTGCTGGCGGATGCCAAGGCACTGTACTGGAAGGACATGGCGCAAAAGACGACCATCTATCGGCCGCGTTCCAAGGAACTGCGCCGCGACTACAACATGTGGCAGCAGGTGGCTCGGCGGCCCGTTCGTCCGATTCGCACTGTCGTTTTAGACAACAAGGAGAAGCACAACGTGCTAGCCGACGTCAACGAATACCTTCACCCCGCCACGCCACGGTGGTACGCCTCTCGCGGTATTCCGCTGCGCCGTGGCTATCTCTTCCACGGGCCCCCCGGTACTGGCAAGACAAGCTTTTCGTTTGCACTCGCCGGCGTATTTGGTATCGATATTTATGTCATCAGCCTTCAGGACGCCAGCGTTACTGAGGAAGATCTCGCCGTTCTTTTCACAAAGCTACCCCGTCGCTGCGTCATTCTGCTGGAGGATATCGACAGTGCTGGCCTCCGTCGAGAAGGGGCCGAGAATGGCGGTGAAAACAAGGACAAAGAAAAAGATAAGAAAAAGGGGTCCAAGTCTAAAGACAATGGTTCGGCCTCCAGCGAGAGCGAAAGTGACTCGTCATCGGACGAAGAGCCTGTCAAATCGAGGAAAAAGAACCGCCGCAGAGGTCAGAGCGAAAGCCAACGAAAGCGCGGTCCTAAGAAGGGCATCTCTCTCTCTGGTCTCCTGAATGCTATTGACGGCGTCGCCTCCCACGAGGGTCGCGTACTCATCATGACGACAAACAAACCCGAGTCGCTCGACGAGGCTTTGGTGCGGCCTGGCCGGGTGGATGTGCAGGTTGAATTCGCCCATGCCAGCGCGTTCCAGGTCGCCGAGCTCTTTCAGCGCATGTATGAAGCTCCACGTGCGGCCAAGAAGTCACAGGAGAGCATGGCCAATGGGCCCGTCAGGAAGCTCTCAGCAACGAAGCAGAATACTTTGATACACGAGCAAACTAATTCGACATACAAAATTGACGTCGATGAGGATGAAATAAAGGACATTGCAGTCGAGTTCTCTAGGCGTATTCCGGAGGGCAAGTTTTCGCCGGCTGAGGTGCAGGGCTTCCTGCTCAAGAGGAAAAAGAGCCCCGGCAGGGCCCTAGAGGAGGTGCATGCATGGGTGGAAGCTTCGCTGAAACAGAAAGAGTCCAAATCCAAGGTGGTGAAGGTGCAGTAGACGAGGTTGGTGGATTGCGGCACGACGTACATGATTTTTATTGAGGAGAGAACTCTTGTTATTTGATTATTTAGGAGGCACTTTTGTCATTGTTGTTGGCGCGGGATACATGTATTAACTAACTTACTGCCACTACATGTATATGCGGCCCGATATTTTCGCCAAATTATTTTCTTATTATGTTTCCTTTTATCTTTCTTGTTTGCAACTGCAATCAAAATTGAACAAGCCTATTTGGTGTAGGTTTTTTGTTTCATAGACGATCTCATGCCATTCAGGCAAGTTTTTGTATTTACCTGGCTGCACTCTGGATGGTGGGGCAGCGCTGGCCTGCCAATAAAGTCGGGTCGAACGTTTTACCAGAGGGCGCTGCGGCTGCATCCAACATCGTCGCATCCGGAGCACAGCCCCGGACGAAGCGAAGAAATGGCGAGCACACAGCCAGGCGCGCAGGCGGTCACCAAGGAGTCCGGTTTACGGCTGCCCAGCAATGGCAAGACTATCTACAGCCGCCCGCTAAACCGCACCAAAGGGGGGGAGATGAGCCAAGCCAGCTTTGCATACCTATTTGGTGAAATGGTAACGTATGCGCAGCGCCGAGTCAAGGGCATCCAAGAGCTTGAGCAGCGGTAAGATACTCCCCTTCGATACCCCGAGACATATTTCGGGCTCTGGCCATGGCTAATCAGCTCCCTACTCAAGGTTAAATCTTCAGGGCCACTCCATTGGCCTCAAGCTCCTCGACCTTCTCCTCTATCGCGAGCCCGCGCGCACGCAGCTACGACCGCTGAACATCATTGCCTTGCTTCACTTTATCAAGCAAAACGCTTGGACACACCTGTTTGGACGGCAGGCCGACCGCCTCGAGAAAAGCAACAACCCGGACACGCCTGAGGAGTACATGATTATCGACAACGAGCCGCTCGTAAACCAGTACATCTCAGTGCCGCGGGAGATGAGCCAGCTGAACTGTGCGGCGTTCGCAGCGGGCGTTATCGAAGGCGTGTGCGACGGCGCGGATTTTCCAGCGAAAGTAACGGCTCACACAGTCGCCGAGGGCGAAATGTGGCCGGGCAAGACAGTATTTCTGGTCAAGTTTGCGCCAGAGGTGGTCGAACGAGAGGCATTTTTGGGAAAGAATTAAAATCTCTAGTGCGGTAGCATACATGGACATGCATACTTTGATTTTCGGGAGTGCTTGGCGTCGGGGTCGCGCGTTGGGGTCACTAATTTCTTTTGGCTGCTTTATGCAGAACATTGAGGATCAATGGGTATTTATTAGGTTACAGATATTTCAGCGCACCGAGTCGTGTACTTGCAAGTAGAATCGTTGAGTCGTAAAGGTCGTAAAAGCGGCACACCCGGCCAACGCCATGCTGTAGTCACCGCGACAGCCGTCACCGAGCAGGTGCCAAACTATCTTGGTAGGTTCCTGACACCTACAGCACCCTTGCCGCTATTTTTCTTCCCGTTCGCGTCTGGCCCTTTGTCCATGAGCGACGCCAGGCCCAGGTCTTTCCACGCTGGCTCGTTGACGCGCTGCGTAGCACGCTGGATACCAAACGCGGCGTGCTGGTCGGGTACCACGTCGTCCTCGTCCTCAGGGTTGATCGGCTGGTGCTGCGGCGGCACGTAGATTTCGTCGTCGGGCAGCTTGTCGCGGCAGAAATCCTCGAAGAGGTCGGCGTCGCCGGCGCGGTGCATGTGCACGTATGTGAAGCTCGAGTCCTTGTTCTGCAAGAGCTGGTCAGTCGGCGCTGCTTGCTTCAAGTTTTGCGACAGACATGTGTAGTTCATTTTAGCTTAAGGGAGCATGACGCACCATGTTGGGGATGCAAAGCTGCCGTAAAGGCTCTGCTTTTGATGTTTCGTTGTTGCGTTCTGGATCCGCCATGCCTCGTAGAATTGTAGCGGGGTTGGGGAGGCACGGATGGTGGTTTGTCAGGGAGAGCATTTCCGCAACCAAACAACAGTGAGTAAATGCTTGACCGATGATAGCCACGTGCGTGAAGCATGCAAAAGGAACAAATTTTAGAGTCCAATAAACTAACAATCTTTATTGGCTACTTTCTGTTAATGTGACAATATCGATCTCACCACTCGCACGAGCAACCAAAAACAGTCACTTCCCGCAGTGGGCGAGCAGCTAGGTACGCACGAGACCACAGCTGTGTTGCGAAGAGATAGTTCCGGGCGCTCCGCATTCAAAAACCGCACTCGCCTTATGATGAGAAATTGCAAAGTATAGCCTTGTGCAGTATGTAGAAGAATTTACTGCACAAGGCTCTACTTTGCAATGTCTTTTTTTTCTGTCAGTCAAGTTTGCTGCTTTTATTCTCCAACCCAAATAGTGCTGGCCACACAATCAACACTACGATTGTCACGGCAGCATAAGCCTAGCACATAGTAACATTTTTGTTTTCATCTATCCTAATATATGCCTCTATCGGGTCGTATAGCCACCATCAATTACCAGGTCCGACCCGGTTGTGTACGAGCTAGCGTCAGAAATGAAGTAGACGTAGGCAGACTTGAGCTCAGAGGACTCGGCGGGACGGCCGACCGGGATCATGCTGTTCCAGAGATCTTGGGTCTTCTGGTCGATAAAGTCAGAGAGACCGGTGTTGATGTAGCCCGGGCTGATGGAGTTGACACGGGCAAAGTCGCGCCACTCGTTAGCAAGGGAGCGCGCCATGTGGATGCAGCCAGCCTTGGCTACGTTGTACGAGGTCTGCTCCTGAGGGTAGTTGGCAATGTGGCCGGACATGGACGCCGTGATGACGAGCGAACCATGGCCCTGCTTCTTGAAGACGGCGCCGACTGCCTTGGCGCAGTAGGCAGTGCCGTTGAGGTCGACCTGGATGACCTTGTCCCAGGCCTCCGAGGTTCCGTCGACGACGCCCGAGTCGGCTGTCATGCCAGAGCTAGTAGGGCGCACGCGTTAGCCGTGGAATATTCGGAAGGCGAGGGCCAATTGTAACGGATAACTTACTTGGCGATAAAACCGTCAATCTTGCCAAAGTCGGAGACGACCTGGTTGATAAAGGCCTCGACATCGGCGTACTTTACGACGTTGAGCTGGTAGGTCTTGACCTTGACGCCGTATGTTTTGGCCAGCTCCTCAGCATTCTTGTTGGCGCCGTCAGGGCGCGATGAGTATGTAATGGCGAGGTCGGCACCCATCTCGGCACAGCCGCGGGCCGCCTCGATACCAATGCCCTTTGCGCCAGAAGCACCAGTAACAATGACAGTCTTGCCCTTCAGGCTGAGGAGGTCGAGGACCTTGGTGGCTTTGGGAGCTGTGATAGGCATGGTGACGGTGTTGAAAGAGTCAGGAAGGCTGCGAGTTGAGGAATTGAGAGACGTGTCTCAAGAAATTTAAAGAAAAAGAGTTGGTGCAGAATAGGACTTTTCTTCCGCAAGAACAGAAGGAGGGGCAATGAAGGGGGGTTCGAGCTTCTTTATAAACAGCAGCCGGGCAGCTCGGGTTGGGCGCTCGGAGGGGCACCGTCGCCCTCGAATGTTCAATGAGAAGCTGGACCGGATTGGAGGAAACTAGTTACGCACATCCACCTTTCCGGAAAAGCCTCACCCTCAGCCAGCCGGTAAATCTCAACCTGCATCACTGGAGCAAAAGTCAATGTATCATAGGAGCTACCGGATGCTCAAGGTTGTCTTTGCCCCACCAATGGCGTCACTCCTACGCCAGGACAGCTAGCTCGTCTTCGAGGGCGGGGCTTTATCGTGATTGTTAGCCGTGGTGGCAGTGAGGTAGTTAGCTATCGCACTCATATCAGTAAACTACCTACTTGGTTGCTCGATTACTCGGAGCCTAAAACCGTGTCCGCCCTGTCAACCGGCTGGTTCGGTCGTACGTGATCCCTAGACCCTCTTCAGCGGTTACTATTGAATTTTTCTTTGACGTTGTCCTCCTGTCATGACGGCAGTTGCACGGCCGGCTACTCCCATCTTGTTAACCGCCTGCAGTGAATTTCCTGCAACCGCGGCTGGCTAGCTGGGTTCATAATAGCTTTGTCATTCTCGCAAATGCCCCCCCGCGCCAAGTTTTCCCGAGTTTCATTCCTGATAGCTTACGCCGAGCTCACAAAGCATGCAATCAAAATGACAAATACATGCACATCTAATAGAACACGATTCTGAATTGTGGTCGATTTAATGCAGCCATTACGGCAGCGCGCAGGCCGCCACTATCATAATCATCATCACCTTCGGGATTATCTTGCACGTGTGCATGATACAATCGCACATTACCATCTCCTTCCCTCACATATTCTGGTGACTGTGCTGACGTTTGTTGCCGTTGGTTTACATTTACCACTTATATCCGGGAAGGGCTACGTGCGTCCCCTTCTTATCGCCGTCAGCGCCGCCGAGAGTAATCGCCGCGTTGACGACACCAGCGAGGCCTTCACCGGCGATGAGGCCAGCAGCAATAGCAAAACCATAACCCTCAAAATTGCTGCGAAAGTATTTTCTCCACCACCAGGCTGTGATGGATCCAAACAGAACAGCGTTAGCATATCCAGAATCAGGACCCAGAACCCAAGCGACACCAATAGCCATCCAGTTGGGCAGGTAGGCACGGTACTTGGCGCGGGAGCCTACTAGGTAGAAATTCTTGAACAGAGCCTGGCATGCAGCGAAGACTCCGAGGACAATGGCAAAGATGCCGGACTTGAGCGGAATGGGCACATGTTCCATCGTGACGGCCTGAGCGACGGCCACCCAGGCGGCAACAGAGGGAGCCGCAAATGGGCACTGCTCATCCTGCTTCGAAGGATCCCAGACACACGGATACGCAGCCATGAAGAGTACAAAGATGCCTGGGGCTAAAAAGACGGAGACAACAGCACCGATACCCTGAGCATAGAATTGGAGGTTGGGAGGCGTCTGTAGGAGGAAACCAACACGGAAGTCACTGACGAGAGATGTGGCGACATCAGCGGTTCCGGTGGCAATGTTTCCAGCAATCAGGTTGATGCGCTGGGCATGAGTCACCTCGGTACCCTTTGTAATTCCACCGAAAACGAGCTGCGAAGCTTTGGATGAAGCCGTCAATGGAGTAACATCAGTGACAGCGCCTCCGTAGATGCTCATGAAGGCGAAGATGATGCCAAGAAGGCAGGCGACAATGGCAAGGCCAGCATTCATCTGGAACTGAAAGTGGCAGACAAGACAAGCAACAACCATCATGATAATGGTGCCCGGAAGCCACACATAAACGGGTACCTGCTGTTCAGGGGTGGCAAAATCTTTGGTTAAGCTGTTATCGTCGTTCACCTTGCCAGCTTGCTTCTCAAAAAAGGCACTCCTCTTACCACGCTTCTTGAGCGCGCCATCAATGTTGACCGACATTTCGCGAAAGGCAAAAAGAATGCCGTCCCAGATGACACGGATGTGGATGAAGAATTCAACCAGCGAGTAGACAAGGAGCACCATCACGCCCGGCCACAGCATCCAGTAGCGAGGAGAGGCTTTCCAGCCAGGCTGGTCCATACCAGTCATCTTTCCAAAGCCAGCGACAACACCCCATCTATCTGCAATGACTGGGTCCTCGTCATTGAGATAAGGGCGGGTGCCTACGCACTCGCCATAGTGAACAAGCAGAGGTCCAATCAAGCCCCAGGCAATGACGGTACCTCCCCACCAGGACAGAGCCGTATTGAGACCGACAAGAATACCAGACCCAAAGAACGCGGGGGTCAGCTGGATGTACCAGCCCCAATTGTCAATGTTTTGAGCCCAGTTGGTGTAGCCACTCCAGATATAGAACCACGAAAAGATGTGCCAGTTGTGCAAAATGCCGTCAGCATACTGAGCAACTATAATATGAGCAAAAGCACCAGCGAAGGCGTAGAAAAGAGCCTTGACCTTGTTCATCGCATCAGCAGCACCAGACGTGACGGAGTGCATCGATCGAATGGCGACGGCGGTGGCAGTTGGGGAGGGGAAGACGAGGTTCAGCTCACGCGAGACATTGATGATGAAGAATTTTCGCAGAGGCACAGCGGCGAACAGCCCAAAAAGGGCGCAAACAATCGTCAAGGTGAGGATGCGGGTAAAGTCGTCTTTGGGGTTGTCGGAAAGCAAGGCTAGTCGATACATGGCAGGCAGACCAGCCACGAACAGGCCACTCATACCGCCGGCGCCAGTGGCGGCAGCCTGAACAATCGAGTTTTCCTGGGGACCGAAGCGTCCACCAAGGAAGGAAATATGCGGGAAAGCCTTTGTGAGAAGGGTGACGATACCGTAACCGAAAATAGCACCAAACATGGTCGCGGGAAAGGTGAAACCAGTCTTGAGACCTTTTCGAGAGATCTTGTTAGTCCAACTGGCGCATAGGGCCATCGGCACTAGTAGATCTGGACGTACCAAGATAGACGTTGGAGGCATTGCAGAGCGATCCAAGAATGATACCGACAAGCACAGCTCGGACTGTAAGAGGACTCGCCTCGGGTGCAACACCCTTCAAAGGGGGGAATGGCACGAATAGGTCATCAGAAAGAGTTTCGTCGTCTGAGGCATCATTCTCGTCGTGCAAGCCAGTTTGCACGTCATGCATTCCTTGCTCCTTCTCACTGGCGTAGCTCTCCGACAAGACCTTTGCGTCGCCAGTGGCGTCGATACACGGCTGGGCGCCAACGTTATGCCGTACCTGGGCCTCGTTGACAAGCCCCGGCTCGTCATGTGTGTCGGCGAGAACAGGCTTTTGGCCCGTAAGTGATGAGTCGTTGTCCATGCTGGACAGTCTTGCTGAAGTGCGTCGAGAAATCTACGGCAACCAAACCAAGACGAACACGGCACAGCGCGCAACTGTGAGGACTGTGCGCTTAGTTGTGCCAGGTGCTGCACAGTAGACAAAAGAGCCGACGAGACAAGGAACAGCAGGGGAGTGGGTGCGAGGGGCAGTATTTATATCAGCACGGCAGGCACACTGCTGCAGGATGGCGCAACAAAGAAACATGTGAGCAATTACCCATAACTCAACAGACTGAGAAGGTGGTGTCGCCGTTAGGTGCTCTCTGGGGGACCGACTGGGGACCCTCCATCCTGTCAGCGCACCGAGAATTGAAAAACTGCTGCAGCTCCTCTCTTGCTACTTCACACCACAATGCCTGTTCGCTCATGCAATGTCACCTCGCAGGAGTCACCAGCACAGGATCTTTTTTTGGCCTCCCGCGGTGGCTGATCGCTTGCCTGTTTTAGTGGTCCGCCACCGGCTGGCGTAGCGACTACCTAATTACAGTGGAGCTAAAAGGAGGAGGCCGGGGAGGCTTGAAGGCCCCGAATGAGACCAGGATTGACCCTGGGGTTTTTGAGGTCTGTCCTCGAAGACAACATCCAGTATCTACTCGGCTTCAACTGATCAGTCTAGTGTTGTCCAGTAGGATTCTTGGCGAGAAAACACCACTTCAATAGTATTCAAGCACGTCAGGGCTCCCTGGAGCCAACTTTCATGAATTGGAGATTGGCCAGTGTGTGTGGTGAGTGTCTACTCCGGCGCCGCCAAGAACGACATTTGTCGTGTGCCCTGTGGAGGTTAGCATAGGGTGCTTTCGTGTCCTGTGTGGTAACTATGCAAAGCAACATGAATCCTAACCCCCCGTAACGACAATGAACAGTTTAACTGCTGTGACGCGTTGGAGCCTTGCATCGGCGCCTCAACTCGTCTTGGTGTCCCCTCACGCATCCTAACTGGTCCAGATAAATTTGTCGGCCTCAGTTCTCCCAGTCATTGATCGAAGCACAGCACTGGTTGGTTCGGTCTCGAATTCCCCAGAGGTTTTTTTTTTTTCGTCCAGCAGCGGTGTAAGATAGTGTTAATAGATTCGGATAAGTACTTAGTGGAAACAACAACAGCTTCCCGTGGCGTTGACAAGCCACCAGCAATTTTCTGATCTGGGCCTAAGTGGGAGCCGCCACTGGATATAAGAGGCGCTAGCAGCCATCTAGTTTCCGGCCAACATTGACTTATAATTAAGAATAGACCAGCACAGCGGCTGATCTTGCCACAGCTGAGCCCCGGGGCCCTGCAGCGCTCCTCACGGAGAGTGAACGAATGCTTGGACCGTAATGCGGCCTTCTGGTGGTATTTTCGCAAGTACTGCAGTTGGGAGTTACCAAGGTTCTGTGGACTGGAATTGAACGACAACAACACAAAGAAGGCCAGCCATTGGTGAGTCAGCACCTAGTCCAGAGCCTCACATGGAATCAGTCTTGCAACCGACCAGCTTCGCTCCGACCAGCTTCGCTCCGACCGCTATCGCAGAGTGCTTTCCAACAGCTGCGTGTTTCTAATGCCTTACCTCTGTGCAACTTTTCCGCCCTCCCCTCCAGTCTCGGGAACCTTTGTCTCTCTTGGCGCACGGCAATGCTACCCAGTTTGCCAGTTCCTTCCCCACAAGGACAATACAGAGGACGGGTCTCACCGGTACTTACTGGATGCACGGCAATGCTACCCAGTTTGCCAGTTCCTTCCCCACAAGGACAATACAGAGGACGGGTCTCACCGGTACTTACTGGATGCACGG
>JAPFRW010000451.1:0-19752 GCA_030778065.1 Akanthomyces uredinophilus
CCCCCGCCCCCCCCCCCCCCCCCCGAAAACGGCATGATGCCGGCGGTGGAGGAGCTTGCGTACGGGTAGTAGACCTTGCCGGGCTTGGCGCCTTCGACGGGAACGAGCTGGAGTGAGCGAGGCATGACGGGCTGCTCTGCTTCCAATTGATGCAGGTTCTGTGTGTGCAGGTGCAAGTCTGGCAAAGTCTGGGGTAGATGTATAAACGGGCAGGGCAGCTTTAGCTAGCTGGGTACATGACGTTGCGGCGACGGTCGGCCCCACGGCGGCGGCGGGACGGCTACCTCGGCTAGTACGGAGACAGATGTGGGAAACAAAGTCCGGAGGCAGAGGCGGAGATTTTTGTTGTCGATGAGAGATTCGAGACAGCAGAAAGCATTCCGATCATGATTCTTTGACAAGGCAGTTATGTGTTCTTCTCTTTTTTTTTTGTTCCAACGTAGCTGTCTTGTGGCAGATCATGGCGACATCTACGGACGAGCGGAGCCGAGGGCACGGGCATAATGGATTAATAATGGTACAGACGACGGCTCCCAATAAATCTACCGAGTGCTGTGTCTTAATTAGCCAGACTACTCATACATTGAGCCTCACCGTGCCGAGTTGCATGCAAACTGCCCAGTTGTCCAGTTGCTATTCCACCGTCATGTCTTGTAAGTTATTGTCTAACGTTAGCAAGTCCAAGGTAGGTAGCTAGATAATTGCTTGCGGGTCGCTGACAGTGGATCAACGCTCGTATTTACCATAGAGAGCCCCTGTAAATAAAGGTCCCCGAATCTGTCTTTGAACCTCGCCGAGGTAGGGAATTATGCACAATATCGACGCGGCTTATTGGCCGATCGAATCTTTCAAAACCCTCTTGGACATTCTAGTTTAATAATCACATCTTCTTCGGCGAAGCGAATCTTTAATTACCAAGGCAACTCGCGTATCGAATTGGCGTCATTTCCTAACGAATGTCGTGACCCTATCCCGCGCCATATCTCCTCTAATATCCCTCAGCAGCCGCCAACTCTCCCTTCTTCACGACCAACAACTCTCTTGCCCAGCCCGGCAGACTCGACAGCCATGGCCACCGTCCTCTCCGGCGCCTCCTTTGGCGCCGCCATGATTGCCGCCGGCTTCTACGACCCCGCCGTCGTCATCTCGCAGCTCAAATTCGAAAACTGGCACATGGTGCAGGCCTTTCTCGCCGCCACCGCCGCCAGCATGTAAGCCACCGGCCCTGCCCGCCCCTCTTGTCTCAACCTTGCGTTTAAACCTGACCAAATTCCGCAGCGCATACTATGCCGTCAGCGACCGCGCCGGCTACGCCTCGCTGCAGCCTCGCGCCTCCTCCCCCATCGGCCTGTTCGGGAGCACCTACGACGGCAACGTCGTCGGCGGCGCGCTGCTCGGCGCCGGCATGGCTCTCTCGGGGTCCTGCCCGGGGACGCTCTTTGCGCAAATGGCCGCCGGCGCGCGCACGGGATTTTACGCGCTCGCGGGCGCCGTCGTCGGCGGCGTCCTCTGGACCGGCGTCCTGAGCAAGGCCGTCGCGCGCAGCCGCGCCCGCGCCGGCAGCAAGCCCGAGACCGTCACCGTCAACGAGTACCTGGGCGTGTCCAAGCCCGCGGCGATGCTGCTCTACCAAGCCGGGTTCGCGGCGGTGATTGCCCTCACGTCGCTGCGCACGCCGCGCTTTCCGGGCGCCAAGATGCCGGGCGCGCTCGGCGGCCTCCTCATCAGCCTGTCGCAGCTGGCGTCGATCGCGACGCGCGGATCCATGATTGGCATCTCGGGCTCGTACGGCGAGCTCGGCGGCCTGCTGTGGGCGCGCCTCGCGGGCGACGCCGCCAGCAGGCCCAAGGCGTACCCCAACGTGCTCTTTGCCGTCTCGGCGGGCGCGGGCGCGCTGCTGCTGGCGAAGCTGGCGCCGGGGCTTGTGGAGGCGCCGGCGACGGAGGTTGCGCCGCCGGTCGCGGTCCTCGGCGGCGCGCTGATGGTCGTCGGCGCGCGCATGGCGGGCGGATGCACCTCGGGGCACGGCATCAGCGGCATCTCACTGCTGTCCACGTCGAGCCTGATAACAATCGCGACGACGTTTGCGGCTGGATTTGTGGTTGCGACTCTTGTATACTAGATCTAGACTAAATTATCCGACATGTATATACAGACCGAATCCAAGGAGTGGGCCGGACAAGATATGCGGCGTAGAGCCTACTTGTTGCTGCTGCCCTTCTTGGCCGTCACTTCAATCTCAATCTTCATCTCCTCCTTCATGAGCACTGCCTGGATCATCGTCGCGGCCGGACGGACCTCGCCGAACCACTTCTTCAGCACTGGCCACGTCGAGGGAAAGTCGGCGCGGTCGGGCAGGATGTAGTGCACGCGGACAACGTCGGCCATGCAGGAGCCGGCTTCCTCGAGGGCCCTGTCAATGTTGCGCAGCGTCTGCTCGGCCTGCTCCGCGACATCGGCGGAAATTTCGCCCGTAGCATAGTTGTATCTGAGAAATCAAAACGATGATCAGCTGGGAGATGATGTGTCGTGGCTAGCCAGGGTAAACTTGCCCTGTGGTGCCAGAGACGGCGATCCAACCGTCATCGAGGACCACGGCGCGGCAGTAGCCTATCTGCTCCTCAAAGGCAGAGCCACCGCTAATGTGTTGACGAACCATGTTGATGAGATTTCTGCAAAGGAATGCGGAAGTGCTGTTCTTTTTTGCTGCCTGCGAGTGCAATGTCAATGTCTGTCTAGTCGCGCAGCTCTCGTGAGTCACTGCGTATGAGCTGAGGTGGGGGGCAGCAGCTGTTCCCGATGCCGCACCATCATTTGTCAAGCAATAGCTTGAAATCGCACGTTGATGCATTGTCTATTATACATGAAGCGGTGATGAAGTAATACACAGCGTAGGCTTTTCTCTAGTAATAATACAGGTCAACCCATAGATGCACACCGTCTCTGCCATACTGCCCACCCCCTCTCACGACGAAGCCGCCTTCTTGACCATGTCCGCCAGCGCCTTTTTGTCCACGTCCTTGCCCTCCAGCGCCGCATTCAGCTTCTTCATCGCATCGCCCATGATGGACTTGCCCTCTGCGCCCGCGGCCTTGACATCCTGCACCGCGCTCTCCACGGCCGCGTGCAGCTCCGCCTCGCCGAGCGTCGCCACGCCGCTGCCCTGCATGTACTCGTCGAGGATGGCCATCTGCGCGGCCTCCTTGTCGACCAGGTCCTGGCGGCCCGCGGCGCGCGCCTCGGCGGCCGCGTCCTCGGCGCCCTTGGCAATCTTGCGCATCAGCGCCACCAGCTGCACGTCGGTCCGGATCGGCGACGCCGTCTTGGACGCGTTGAGGTTGGCCGACATGACGGCGCGCAGCACCGAGAGCCGGTTGGCGTCCTTGGCGCGCATCGCCGCCTTGAGGTCGCCCTTGAGCTTTTGCAGGAGCGGCGGCGTCGTCGCGGCAGCGTCGGAGGAGTAGGAGCGGGCGAGGAAGACCGGCTGTCGGAAGCGCGAGGCGCTGCGCAGGGCCATGGGGGCGGCGCGGGCTCGCAGGGCCATCGGGACGACTCTTGACGACATGGCCGGGATTTTCTAAAAGGGGTTTGATCGCAATTGGACGCTGAGTAGTGGTGTCGAAGCAGATTGGACCGAGAGGTGAGTGTAGGCAAAAAAAGTTGCTGGGTGGGATTGGCCTCCTCACTGGCCCGGAGCTCCTGTGGGGCTGCGACGCTTGGCTGGCGAGCAAACGACAAAGTGTCAATACTCCAGGGTCGACGTAGTAAATAAAGCATAAGTACTGGTTCGTAGTTTAAAGACTATCTACTCTAGACATCGGAATATTTTTAAGCAGAGACGAAGAGTTCTATACAATACACTTGCTTTTAATATACTTGCGCTTCTTGACGTGTTTGATTAAGAATTTCTACATTGAGAATTTATATGTTTTTTTAACAATTCAAGTCTCTCATTAAGAATTTACTTTGACGGAGTATTATGTAGACTGCAAGGCCTCTCACAGAGACGATGCTTCCAGACCACTTGGCGATTCCTCCACCACCATCACAATGGCCATTCGTCTCCCCTTTTGATCTACCAGATTTCACACTGCGTTTCACGAGTGGCATGCGCAACTGTATGTAAGCTCGACGTTGACATGTTCATGTTCGCCTAAAACTCATCCAGCTGGATGACCAGTCGAGAGTCAATACCTCCCTCTGCAAACAGTTTCAGCTCATCCATACAACGACCAATGTTGTCACACGTGATAATGCTGTTGTCAGGGTTCGCACACCATGTGACTCGCGCCTCTGCCGTCTGGTAGCCCAGAAAACATGTAAATACGTCATCCGAATCATGGATGGAGCTGATGGAGCATCTCAAATTCAGGATTTAAAAAGTGTGGAAAGCGTGCTGGATGCGAGAATGACAGTGAGGCCATTTACGAAGACAAGATGAATACTCCGCACCAACAGAGGACCACACGGCATGCAAATTCAAATTTGGTGAAGCAATCCCGATTAGCACTTTTCCTGTTTCGGTCGGCATACTTCTTTATTCGAAAAGGTTAACGTCACAATTGCCGAACAAACTCGGGCGAGGCTGTGTAGCCTCTTGACTGTAGCCCGCTAACTATTGCCCGTGTCCCTAGAACTCGCACGCCATCACCCTTGGGAATAGGACCCCTAAGAATTATAGTCTCAAGGCCTAAGCTGATAATTTACCACTCTTTAAGCCCTGTAGAGTATATCCATACCTAATAAGAGGTACCAGAGTCTCCTTCTTCGCCTTTTAATTAGCCTTAATTATGAACATGTCTTATATTATAGCTCATTAAAATTTCGAAAATGCCTCTCCTTAGAATAGCACTAGGCTTTCATCGGGCTATACTCAGTAGGATTCAATATGAATGGGGGATCGCTCAACTCTAGTGCTGCTAAGAACGTTGCTTAGGATGGTTAGTAAGGCGCTAATGCCACACGCATATCAACTTACTGGCTACACGCCACCTTTTACTAAAGTGCTGAAGAATGGCTACTGTAGAATCCGCTCGCTCTTTATAAACGGCATCCCCTCGCTGGTTCCAAAACCAAAGCTGCACTGATGCAGTGGAATATAACGCGTACGGAATCAACGGTGACAGCGACAAGTTCTCGCTTCCATTGGCTGCCAAACTCAACATGTGCTCTGAGAGTCGCGCCATCCTCGTGGAAAGCTGCTCGAGTTTATGCAAGACATTGCTCCTCTCATGTTCCGCGACTCCCGAAGTCATGAGGGGGTATGCATAAAAATAGAAGAGTGAGCTATAGCCGCGTCATGTTAGCTCTACAAAACAGTGTACCACGTAGAGGAGCCTACCAGAAGCACATGGCCATAGCACCACAATATTCGCTTTTTAAGATTTCCTCTTGGATCAGTATAGGAATATATGAGAGTAGAGTGCGCTCGAGTCGAGAAGCCTCCACCGCATCGAAGGTCGTGTCCAACGTTGGGTTGTAGATGTGGCCCACAACTCGCCCCAAGAGATGCGCTACTTGGCATTCTCGCGCAAAAGGAGATGCCTTGAGCAGCTCTAAAGTGCCTAAAGTCACTTTGGAGGCCTGAGGACCCAAGAGGTTGAGTTAGCTGATGTGTAGAAGGGACTGGGAATGCCATTTACATCTTGCGGAAATCCCAAGCCCAGAGGCAGACGGTCTTCTTGACAGGCATCATGGGTGGTGATTGACGAATCCCCGACGTAAAGGTTGACGAAGCTGTTTCCGATTGTTAAGAAGAAAGCCCAGCCATACTTTGCAATACATGCGACAACTCACCGGTCAAGATTGTGCGCCATCCACCATGCGGCCTCCTCCTCACGCGTAGTATTTTTAGCCTTTTCCATCGGCTCCCAAACTTTTTGGTGCTCCAGAAGTCGGACAATCTTAGCACAAGCCCCCATGGATATGGAGGCCGCAGGATGAATTCCATGGCCGGTTTCGTATAGCACCACTAGAAGTCTACTCTGAAGAGCCTCGACTGTAATGGCTCCAGCCGCCTCAAGAGCGCCAATACTCATTTTGATAAGATTGTATAGAGGATGTTCGTTCGGTTTCGTCCCCGGTAATCGCTGCTGCAGTAGTAAAACGCAAAGGTAAAGTGTCCCTAGATCTAGGCGACCACTGGAATGTACGAACGGGAGGTTCTCGTACAACTTCGCTTCCGATATAATGGGGCATCTTGTGTGCGTAGTAGAAAAATAATCTCTACATATTCTTTCAAGATTTTCAAGGGGACCAAGGGCCCTCAGGACGCTTGACATAATGTCTGGGGCCCTGATTGTGCTGAACAAACTTGCATTTGAACTAGGCAGTTGCGCAGCATCGCCAGGCGAAGAGCTGTAAGCACAGTCACTGGCAGTCCTGCTTTTTTGTCAGATTGGGGACCTTAATAGTAGACCTCGCCCCGAGATATTTTCTTGCTACGACGTACCTTATACAATTAGAGCACGTTGGCAGAGCTCTGTTACAGGATCGCTTAGCGCGCCTGCACCCTTCACAGGCATTGCGGGGGACCTGAGATATTGGGCGCATTACGTTTTCAACGTTCTCTGCACTAAAATTGGCGATCTTTGCTTTTCGTCACAACACAGTGCTTTCAAGTCAAGCCTGTAAAGCCTTTTTATTGCTTGGAGGCGGAGATTTAGATGAGACGTGCCTCAGGAGCACGTGCTGCTTTTGTGCCAATGAAAACAGAGAGGTTCTAGTGCCCTGATGAGAGGTTTATCGTGATACAGTGAGGTTTGAGTGAGAGTTTAAGCGTGAGAGTACAAAGAGAACTCCCCCGATATAATTTCGGAAGATAGACGATAGTGTTGACAGGTGCTATTAGCCCCGGAAGAATATTCCTCCGTCGCCTACTACATCTCCGTACAGGTGCCTCCCGGCCGAGTTAGTAAATACAACAGCTCAATTCCTCTATCATCTGTGTACTCTCTACAGTAGCCCGTGACCTCGTGATAGCATCCACGTCTCATACAGTATCTTTAGGTACTTGACTAGTAGACCTCGTGACCCAATTGCCTATGCTAAAAGTCAAGGAAATTTCCAGCTTGATAAGCTGGAAACCCTGCTGTACCTACTGGTAGTCATAGATACAGGCTAGTACAGTGTAGCTAGAGTTTCCTCTTCCTTTCTCAGTCGGATTGTAGCCCTCCCAGCAGCTTAGCACCCGTACCGTACGTTTCAGTCGATAGCACTGACGCACTTGAAAAATATGATAAAGGATGGTATTTGCTTGAGCTATTGTTCGAAGCTACCAACGAAAATAACATCTAATGATCTAGTGATAGTCTCGCCCCGACCGGACTTTTAAAGTAGCTTTTTCAACCCGTCTATAATAACTCGTGGGTTACTTTCAACCACAAAATGACCAGCATTGATAACGCTAATGTCGGCTTCGGGTACATCTCGTTTGAAAGCCTCTGCGCCTGGAGGTGCGAAAAACGGATCATGCTTGCCCCATATCCCAACCACTTTTGGCTTGTACTTTCGCAAGTAAGCCTGAAACTCGGGGTACAACTTCACATTGTTTTCGTAGTCGCGCAAAAGAGCAAACTGAATATCGGTTGCCCCAGGACGAGATGTGAAATAAACATCCAACGCCGGCGCATCCGGTCCGACCTGTAGTGGTTGCTCCGCCCCGTGTTTATAAACCCCGAAGATACCCTCAGGCGTGAATATGTGCTTGAGGGCGTCTAGCTTAGCATCGTCGTCAGGACTAGCCCACATGTCCTTGATTGGCTGGAAAGCCGGCGATAGTCCTTCGTCATATGCGTTTCCAGATTGCGTGAATAGTCCGGTAACACGCTCAGGATGCTTCGCGGCCATCATGAGGCCAATGGGTGCACCGAAGTCGAAGAGGTAAATAACATACTTAGTCAACCCGATTTTTTCAGTAAACTTGTCAATAGTCTTTGCGAGGTTGACGAAAGTATAAGGGTAATGCTTAGGATCGGGTCGCTCAGAGTTGCCGAAACCTGGATAATCCGGCGCCACGACATGAAATGATTGCGCAAGCTGGGGCAAGATATTCCGAAACGTATGTGAGGATGAGGCGTGGCCGTGTAGTAGCAGTAGTCCAGGAAGCGCAGCGGAGCCTGCTTCTCGATAGAAGACGTTGACGGAGTCAACCTGAATCTCTTTGTGTAGAACTTCAGACATAATTGCTCGTGTGTAACTGAGGTTCTTGATTTGGAGTAGACAACAGCTTCTAGGCACTCTACTTGGCGGGAAATATCTCGTTGGAGTAAGCCAGGAGCAGAATGGGTAGATTATACTGTAAGGATAGATGCTAGCATATAAGTATTATATATGTGAGTGTGGTTCGGCTAATAGCGGTGCCGCAAGGGGCCGACAGTCACTTTCTAGATTGTAATTCAGAGTCGGCGGACTAGCGTCAGCGGACTAGTGCTGGCGGACTAGTGCTGGCGGACTAGCGTCAGCGGACTACCAGTGGCGTTTCGTGGCAATTGTCGTAACTACATGGAGAAGCCACCAAAGGGTGGCTTCTTTGGCGCGGGGGTTCTTGCCCGACATGGTCGTGGTGCGTACCATTCGCTCAACCTTGCCAGGGCTCACGCCATAGATGGTGACCAGAGCTTGCGATGCCAGGGTGGACGAAAATGGCGATGACATATTTGCTGCCGACATAAAACCTGGCGGGGAGGGAGACGACGACTATGCAGAGGACTCTGACGAAGTCAGAGCGGTTGACGGTGCCTGAGACTCCGGTCCCTCCTCATACTACATACTACCATCTTGGTGTTGTCGATAAAAAATAGCCTGCTCGGGGGCCTCTATTCCATCTTCCATTCCTTCCGCCGCCTCATTTACATCTCCTTGTCGCGCATAGCCATTTTCTACTGTGTCAAGACCTTGGTGGCCCAAGCTGTGGAGAGGGCTGCCCGTCTTGTTTCGCTCGGTCCTGCAAAGAACTGGGCCCGCCAGAGGAAAAGGATAATTCACGTGTACGGATAACGTCAGGGCATACAGAAACCTGGCCGTAGAGACCCAACTGGACGGGCTTGGACACGCCTCTGCGTGCCCAGTTCTACGATCTCGTCGACGGCGAGGATGGCGCCGACGTCACGGTCGAGATGAACGGCAGCAACTACAAAGATTTACTTTTGGCACTAGATGCTCCCGTCTACGACATGGCTCGTTGTGCTTTCTTTCAATTTTTTTTTTTTTTTTTTGCTCCTTGCGCCTCATATTTCTGTGATTCAGGCTATAGTTCAGGTTATCAAGAACTCGAAGAAGTCCGACTTGTTATTAGTTGCCCAACTCGGGAACACTCCATCCTGTAGCGCTCTATGGTAGTCTATCTCTTACATAATATGACTGCGTTTCAGTTGAAACCTAGCTGCAGCCTGTTAGCATGTCAACAGGCCCGGGCCAAGAAGCCGAATATGTACGTGCCTGGACGTTCGCCAGCTAAACTGTAGTTGTTTGCCCTTTCTCTTTGCAATTCTACTTTATTTGTCACTTCTGGCGTCATGAACTCTTTTTCATTTTTTTTGCATTTGTCATTATTTATATTTGCTGTCGCTCTTTCACCTTTCGATAAGGAGGCGCGTAGTCGGACTCCATTTCAAGCTGGCACTGGTCAAAATACTATAACTAGATCGCACAATACTGGTGTAACTTAGTGCACCGTCATATAAAAGCAATATTTCAATGTTTCGGAGAGACTTTAGTCAGATTCCTCCACGATCCCGAACTGATAAACGTGGCAATCACGTTTCGCCGTTGCGTAGAAGCATCCTCATGCAGGAGGTGGGTGAAGATCATTTATGAAAAGCCATTTAGCTTTCTCCTTCCAGCCCAGACGAATCGCATCATTGGCAGGTTTTGGGAAGAAATCCACAACATCCAGAAGGGTAGCATCATGAGCAAAGAAAACCATAATGTTCTCCACCGCATCTAGTTGCTGTACTCTCGCCGTCGTCTCCCTCGCTGTGGCAGGGTCGTGATGTAGGCCACATTCGGCAATGTCGTAAAACGCCCTGGTAGCATGAAAGTGCTGGTGAATCTCGGAAACGGAGTGCTCAGGCCGCGACAGTGAATGCGCTGCATCCTCGTTCGTCAAGCCTGCCATGAGCGGATTCCCAGTGCTTGGTCGAAGCTGAGCAGCGTGATGTACGGAATCTCCTGCCAAAAGTAGAAAAGAGTCTGGTTGGCAGGTGACTCGAGCCAATGCACACAAATGTCCCACCATATGTCCCGGCGCATCTAGGAGATAGAGGCTGCCATCACCGAAGAAGTCGACGGCCTGGAGCTGGCCAATCTTGAGAGTGGAATCGGCGAAAGAGACTTCCTTTACTTCTCGATTTTTAAAGTCCGAGGCCAGTACAGACGACTCGTTGTCTGCTGGATACCCAGGCAAGAGCTGCTTCTTACTTCCAGGGCCCACGATCAACGAAGTACCGGGATCAAATCTCGACATGTCTCCCACGTGGTCAAAATGAGCATGACTCCATATGACGGCCTCGATTTTTTTAGAAGATGCATCGTAACCATTATCCTCGAGGATGCTGCGCACATCTTTGTCGACCCTCAAGCTGAAGCCGAGATTGTCAACCGAGCCCACGACCGACGGTGGCAGATTCTTCCAGTCTTTACGTAAGCCCAGGTCGAAAATAACATTTCTGTTGAGCTGTTTGTGCTCTATGAGAAACGAGTACGATGGGCATTTCAAATCCGTGTGAATTTCATGCTGTGGCTCCATGAACAGTGTCGGAGGGCAGTTTATTGCCGTCGTGGTATTGATGATGGACACTGACACTGTAGAGTGTCCGACCGGGAGGGTGACGGACGATTTCTGGATGTCAGCCATGATGTGACAGGAAAGGCAAAAGTAAAAGATGAAAGCAGGAAGAAAAATGTAGATGCGCAAGCGGCCACGAGCAGTAGAAAAAGGAATCCTTAGCGTTGAACTCTAACATCATTCACCCGCCTCCACAGTCTCATCGGTCTGATCGTCGCGCGCACCGAGTAACTAGTGAGATGTGCATTTCACGGCGCCAAGTTTTTCCCGTTCCCGGACGCGCTCAACGACTTCATCGCAACAATCATCATCCAGGTTGCGGGCACGGTTTTTTTACAAGCCGACATCTAGCTGCGATCTTCATCGGGGACAGAATCGCGACCTGAATTCGAGCAGTTGTTGCTGGTAGTGTCCCGCACTTGGGCGTACGCTAAAGGAATCTTGGGCACACTCACTGTAAATAATGCCCAGGCGGTTGTTAGTTGGAGAGCAGGAAGCTTTCAAGCAAGACTAATAATACTTGGACTACTTCCAGAGCTATGGAGCCTGTGAACTACAGAAATTCGGCCTTGATCTACCCTATAACTCTAATTAATAATCTCTCCATCTCTACTTATACTCGTTGAATACCGTTCGGGGAGAAAAATGTATGGCCAATAACTCTAGTCTTAGCATCAACCCCCCTCAAAAAAAAAAAAAGAACTAGCAGCACCGAACAGAGACCAGAAGGCCCCCAAAACGAGGCCAGATGATCTTAACTTCAAACTTTCAATTTGCCTCACCAAGATGGCTGTAACAAACCCCGAGCTTGCGTTCACGACAGCGCTCGCAGGCCGACGTCACATTTGTCGTTCACGAGAAACGTTCATGATAGCAAGGACGAGGTCAATCAAGTTTGTGCTCTCAAATACGAGTCTCTACTTCAAAATAGCCAGAATCGTAAATGTCAGCTAGTACGAGTATCTGGCTATCGCAACTCTTATTTATGAATTTTGCACCCGGCCCTTTATGGAACTCACACTTGACCACTCGAGAATGATGTTGACTGTGCGCAGGCGGCTGTCGCCACGTCACATCTGATGCGGTGCTGTGGTTCTCAAATCTAGTCCACAGCCATAACTGGCAGCACGGAACGATTGCCGGGCAAGTCCCACTTCATCCACAAAAGAGGCGACTGGTAGCAGTACCCTATGAGAAAATGAAGCTGGTCGTGAAACTGCTCGCGCTGGCGTGCAATTTCTTCCTGATCTACACGGACTTTCCGACGGACATGGCGGAGTGTCGCTCCATAGTGTTATCAGCGCCTATGACGATAGGTGACAGGGCGGGAATTGGCCTTGTTCTAGCTTTAAATACCTTGGACTATCAGGTCCGCCGTTCACGAGCTCAGCGCATGTGAAACTGCGAAGAATTCTCTTACGTGTCATTGTCAGGCGGTCTTGAACGTAAACATGGCTCTCGTTACTGTTGCGTATTTATCTGGCCCAGCTTTTGATCTACAGTACTACCTAGACAAGCACATGAGCCTAGCCATGCAGTGAGTGTGCGTCTTGTCGACCACTACGTTTGCTAACTCGGCCCTCGCAAATACAGACATTGGGAACCGCTGGGTATGCAGGGCTACGAGGTTGTCCAGATGGAGCCTGGCCAGAAATACCAGGTCTTGGCAATTCTCAAGTGGGACAAGGTCTCGTCGTGGGATGCTATGGTGGCCAACGAGAAAGCTGCTAGCGCTGTCGCTGCCGACATTCCCAACTTTACCACGGCTGAGACTGATATACTTAGGGGAAGTACGCTGACGCAAAAGAGCATCATTTGATGTGGTTCATTTTGACCCTCCAGTCAAAAATCTCGACTGAGCATAAAATTTTACATTGAGCAAGGAAATCCTCACTATTTTGATGTCCCTCGTGCCAGCAAGCACGTATAAGCACCCGGTTGAATGCTTTGCAGCCATTTGTTTGTGCCATCCGCATATGAATGCTGAGGTGCAGAAAAAGTAGAGCGCTCAGTCAATCGTGAGTTGGGGTATCTGTAGCGAGCTAGTCTTGAAAAGTTAGTTGTCGCATGCAGTGGAATAATGATTTGCGCTATTGCTCGCTGAATCCGCGTTAGATTGTTTCGCTCTAGTTACCCTTCATTGCGATAAGCGCGTCACCCCTTCGACCTTCATCCACTGAGCAGCCTTTGTCTACAGTAGCTACCAATATAGAAACTCGGTCACGGAAGATGTAGCGAAATGATCGTAGTAACTGAACTGCAGCTGGCCAACTAAGTATCGTGGCTCACTTCTGCAACTGCCTCTGGTAGAGCTGCACAATAAAATCTTCCGAGCTTACACCAAGCCCCAAAAGTTCATTGTCCGTCTTTCCAAAGTTGCCACCGTAACCTTCTGCCATGAATGTTGTGTACAAAAATGGCGAAAGGCTTTCCATATTAATTATGCCTTGTTCAAGCTGTTTTTCGGCCCTCTTGACAAGGTCATCAAGCTTGGCGTAGCTCACCTCCCAGGGCTTCTCCGGCGCGGCCTGCTGGGCAAGCTCCAAGATTCTAGCCTGCGAGATCTTGATGTCCTCTAGATACACGGCGCGGTTCTTCGTCTCGTCGAGATGCTGCAGGATTGAAACGATAGAACGACCGACAGTATCCAATTTCGTGCTACTGAACACATGCCTGCCATCATTGATCAAGCGCGGCTTGTAGTCTGCCGTATTGAGCAAAAATTGCTGCTCTAGGCCCCATTCCAGAAACGGGCCCGAGTACACGAATGTGTACGAGATGCCTCCCGACTGGGCCTTCTCTTTAAGATAATCCTGCGTCTTGCCCTTCTCAGCAAAGACAGGAATCTGGCGCGTACGCGCATTGTCGGTATTAGAGCCAAACTCGGATGGGATGAATCGGCGCACCCCGGCGGCGACGGCGGCGTCGATGATGGTGCGCTGTAGTTGGCCAGCATCAGCGGGCAGCGTGGAAACAACAGCGTCTTGACCTCGTAGTACGGCGGTCAGGTCATCAAGAGAATTGAAGTCGACATCGACGACGCGGATACCGGCAGGCAAGTTCGACTTGGAACCGAGACGGCGGAGAACTTGGAGGCTAAAGGGCGAGCTGGCGAGTTTCTCGAGGGCGACAGCACCGACAGTACCGTTAGCCCCGACCAGTGTGACGGCCTTTATGGGATTCGACATGGTATGGGATTTTTTGCAAAGGTGACTATGCTCAAGAGAAGAATTAGAAGGATGTAGGCGTGCGAAAAGTGTGGTGTTTTGTGCTTTAGCTCTATCGGTGATGTATCGGCCGGGAGAGGATGGAGGCGTTTAACAGGAAGGCTTAAAAGCTAATATAGATGCGAACTGCTCCATTTATTGCGCACTGATACCAGATTCTACATCGACCGGCGGCCAAAGCAGATTCTCCTGATAAAAAGGCCTGAACGGCATGTAGTTGTACCATGTCTAGCCTGTTTGGGGTTGCGCATGAATTAGTCTTTGCAGAGACTTCGCTCACAAGAGATAAGACTGCATTGATAGCGTATGGCCTCGGCAAAGAGATCGATCTAAGCAGCTTTTGATCCCCCAAAAATGGCACGCTCTGGTAGCAACCATAAGCGATCAGCTCCACCCAGAGAAACTTAATTCTTCCCTGCTAATAGAATGTAAGTGTACTCCGTCGGGAGCTAAACCTATAGCAGTGCGAGCAACCGCTGCAATACATGGTCTCCAACGATTGAGGACTCCGACGGAAACCAACATGGAAAACGCTTTGCAGACGGGGAAAATGCTTACACCGGGGCTAATTTCGCGCGGACATGTGGATGTGTTGATATCGTTGAGTACTTTATCGTAATACGGTATAAAAGTATACAGAGTGATCTACACGTGGATGACGGCACTCCATGACCACAGCTTACTTAACAAGGAGGCGAATGACTGTACATGGCAAGCTGCCTTTGAATAACACCGCATTCCCCGCTCGACGATCGCACCCTGTAATGCCTCGCATATAGTTCACCTTTACAAGTCCGAGTAGTCGAGCGCTCTTGCTGTCACATACATACATGTACTCTAAATCATAGGTTCAATAACTTCGGCCTCAAGTATAGCCTCTATTTTTGTTTTCTGCCTCACGTATAATTTTGTTATGGGTTCCGGTTCATTTCATGCACTTCCATTGGAGGACAACGAGCTCAAGGCTCTTGGAAAGACGTCAAAACCCTCGCATCTTACTTCTGTACGTGCAAAGAATGCTTCTACTGCTCTCCATCGTGATGCCGTTGCTGGAGCCGCTCTTATCCGTGGCCGCCGCAAGAGAGTGTGGAAGGCCTGTGAGCGATGTAGACTAAAACAGAGCAAGGTACGTTCTTCATCGTCACTGTATCCCAACCTTGCTCGTATCTACACTAACAACGTCTCATATAGTGTGATGGTGAATTTCCTTGTAAACGCTGCGAGGATGATGGAATCGGCTGCACCACCGGTATCCAAAAGAAGAGGAAGTACAAGCAGTTGCCCGGAAGGTATTTCATACCACATCTCACATTACTTCAGCATCGATTGATATGTCCTTTTCTAGCTACACTGAAGTTCTTGAAAATGCTCAGCATACTTTGGTCGCCACCGTCCACAAGCTCTACTCCATGGTCCGCAGCTCACAGCCTTGAAAGTTTGGCGAGCCAGATCTCGATACTCATGGCCTTCCTGTTGTACACAACATTGCACAGATGCTTGGGTGCCTTCAAATCAGCTGCGAGGATGATCCTCACTCAGTATTTCTCGAGGACCAGGCTCGCATGGTCGATCCACTCGTACACTTGCTTGATGACCAGCAAGCTAGCCACCATGCCGTGGGCTCTGCTGGCGCCGCTACCGAGTGCGACGAAAATGCAGGCTACGATCTCAACGACCAAACATTTTCCTATGATTTCAGCCACTTCGATGAGGAAAGAGGATGCGACGAGATAGTTTCGGAAAGCTACACTATCCTGCCAGTCTTCCCACCGAACTTGACGGATTCCGATAACTTCGAGTCGAGTACGACACCATTCGATATTGAAGCTGAAATAATGTTGGGGATACAATCATCAGCTACGTCTGAAATTTCGCCTTGGTGGGCCGTGGCCCCTAAAGCCCGACAATAGCAGCGGTAGTAGCAGCAGAGGCGATAGCATATAGTCACCGAGCGAGCTCTTTATAGAATTCTGCGACAATTTATTGAAATGACCTCGATAGTCTCTTTTTAACCAGTTGGCGCGATATTCTTCGAAACGCCAATCTAGCTATAATACATCATTTAAAACAGTCAATTAGAGGCCAAGTTCCTCTTTCTCTCGAAAAGCGAGGCGACCACTACTAGGGCAATTTAGACCATATCACTTCCATTCAAGTTATGTAGGCGTCCATAGTATGTAGACTTACCGCTGCGCTGACAATATTGTCTCTAGCCCTCGGACTCTTCTCGCCAAGCTCGGCCTCTGCCCAGTATGTCGCTGGCTTTCCAGTTGCGACAGTGTCAACTGAAAGGCCAGCGACAGTCCAATATCGATGTTGAAAATTAGTTTCCACAGAAAATTTCTCCATCCACATCGATGGATGTGTATTGAATCAGTATATGACTATTAATTTATGCTAATGCAAGATGTGTTCGTCCACAGCTCCTACCTCTGCCCTGCTACAATCGGTAAGAAGCATCAATGCTATCCATCAATCGCATGTAGGCTGCAAACTCCAGAGTACCGTAGTCATCAGCTGTCTGGAAGTATTCAAGCGCTTCGCGGGTTTTGCCGAGAGTTTTGGCATCCGGTCGCAACAACCCACCACCCGCAGCCGCTGCTGACTGGGCAGCCACCTGTATTTCTGCAGCGCGGATAGCTACATACATTCGGTACCAAGCAGCTCCAATGGAGTTGCCCATAGTGATCACGCCGTGATTGCGCAGCAACAAGGTGTCACATGCACCTAGGTCTTCCACCATTCGCGCACGTTCAGTCTCATCCACCACTATTCCTTCAAAATCGTGCGTAGCAACATCGCCCAGCGTCTCTGATGTTTGAGAAATGTCACTTAACAGCCCCTGTTGTGTCGCCGCAATGCCTGTGAATGCTGGGTGGTGACAGTGCATCACTGAAGCAGCCGTATTGCCGCGAGCCAAGTGAATGCCGCCATGAATGATCCACCCTGCCCTGTTCACTTTCAGAATGTCGCCGATAACACCCGGGTGTAAGACGTTGCCCTCTGCGTCAATTTTCAGTAGCGAGCTAGCAGTAATTTCGTCAAAACGCAGGCCCATAGGGTTGATGAGATATGACTTTGAGCCGTCCTCGTTACGCAATTCCACTGTAAGATGGTTGTAGATAGCCTCTACCCAGCTTAGATGCGCAAAGAGGCGGTACGCAGCCGCCAGTTCCACACGTAACTTGACTTCATCGTTGGTAAACTCGCTCAAGCAAGATCTGTTAAGTCGGTCGGCTACATTTCGACTGCTGAGAGCATCGATGACAGAGTGACCCGCCGCAATTGTCGAATCCGTGAAGTTTGGCTTCTGCACAGACGTTGATTTTCGTTCGTTGCGTCCAGAATGATTAAGACGCTTCTGAGCCAAGAGAATCGTGGTCGGGCATAGAAGAAGATTTGTTGTAGCTTTTCGAACGAATAGCGTATTCTTTGAGAGTCGTAGCATGGTGAATGCTGTGTTCGTTGCCGTTAGAGCTTTGATCTACCAATGCAAAGATACTCCACGATCGGATGGTGCATACTTATATTCATGTAGAGTGGACATGCCGTAGCTCCCACCTGCACTGGTCGCAAGAAAAGAATACTGGAAAATCACGTGCCGACAGCATTGCTTATCGCGAAAATCTCAGTACATTATTTAGCACGGGTAGAGTTTTCTTGATAGATCAGGAACTCCGTCGGATGCTCCGATAGACACGCAAAGCATACTCTCCGAGGGACATGCTCTGACTACCCACTAGCGGAAGCACAACAGTCCCGGCCGAGACATGTAAGCATCCAAAATTCTGCTGACAACTCATTTCATTCAACGCAAAGTGTGGTAAGTTCATATAGCCGAGATCAAACCGCGAGAGCCGTAGCTTCCGACCTGCTAGACTTGTGCGGATACTTGCGGTGATACTATGCCGTGAGAAAGAGGTTTCAGAATAGGGTATAGCGAGTTGGCTAGTACAAAACTCTCCATTCTTCAGTATCATTCGGTGAAAGAGGTTTTAAGCTGACAGGCACATGTTGCATTGAATTGCTCTGCACATGGTGTAGAAGAAACAGCCACGCAAGGCAAAGGCAATGCCGAGTGAGTGACAAAGACCAAGATTTGCGCGCAGCGTGTCAGGGTAGCAGAACGACTGCCGCAGAGGCCATCTTTACACAACCAACACCATATCGCCCGGATTTTAAGTCCAATTGCATATGGGCAACCTACAGTTGAGACGGCAAGCATGGTGTTGGCATATGCCGCAATGTCGACCGGCGACGTGGACTTCGCACCCCGACGCAGACACTTGTAATTCCGCGGCATTAATTTCCATGGACCTTTGAAAGTTGAACAGTGTCGGACAGTTCGGGATAGCTTACTTGTGCTTTCTGGAGCTGTGACTTTTGGATGGCCCACAGAACCATGCCAGATCATCCGGGCGAAAAGTCAAGCTCAGGCACAAGACACGCGAACTAGTCCGACGGAAGAGATCGACCCTAGCGCTTGAGAATTGACCTGACTATATAGCTCTCTGCGCCCTTCTACGAGCACAGGAAAAATGGGAATGTTGGGGCAATTCTGTGACAGGTCGTTTATTGTGCGACTTACTTATTTCGAACATAGACACATCAGCTCTAGAATTTGACACGACGAAATGCGTCTTCGCGTCTTCGCCAGCGCCAACCCATTACGACTACACCACACCTTGGCACCTCGTCCAACCGTGCAAGTGTCGGGGCAGAGCCGAATTCAGAAATCGGCGATGCCATGCAACAATGGTCTCCGAAACATCTCACTTCAAATGAAAGACTCAACGAGCACAAACTACGAAACCTTTAACTGCTTCACAGTCAAAAGGGGGAATGGCGTCGCCAAGGTCTCTCTCAACCATCCGCCACTCAACCTCCTTGACGGCGAAATGAGCACTGAATTCGCCTCTTTGGCAGAAGCGTTGGAGTCTGATCGCACGATTCGAGTTGTGGTTTTTGAAAGCAGTCTACCCGGTTTCTTTATTGCTCACTCTGGGCTGGCGAGGGTTACCTCGGGCAAGCAGCATGTGTCTGCTACGCGCACATTCAGGCTGACGCAGCTGATTGGCGAGCGTATAAGAAACATGCCCAAAGTTACGATTGCCAAGGTCGAGGGCATCTGCCGCGGTGGAGGCAACGAAATAGCGATGGCATGCGACATGTGCTTTGCCGCGACCGGCCGGGCTCTCTTTGGCCAGCCGGAAGTCGCGCTCGGCCTGGTGCCTGGTGGAGGAGCTACACAGAGATTGCCAAGGCTGATTGGTCGCGGAAGAGCACTGGAAGTCCTTTTGACGGGCGAGGACTTTTCGGCGACGGATGCAGAACGAATGGGCTTCATTAATAGGGCACTAGCGCCTGAGAAGTTGGAGGGGTATGTCGACCATCTGTGCAGCATCATCGCGAAGCTGCCGGAAAACGCCGTGGCAAGTATCAAACAATCAGTTGACGCTGGCGTTTTCGGTTCTCTGTCTGAAGGTCTCCTGGTGGAGGCGCAGCAATCGGATAAATGCGCTTCCAGCGAAAGGACGCAGAAGCGAGTGCGGGAAGCTCTTACACTCGGCATGGAAACTGTGGAGGGGGAGACCAATTTGGCAAAGATTCTTGCAAAGCTTGTGTAGCACCTCGGTCTATGGCGAAATGCCTGCTTGTTCTTCGGGCATGCTTATATCTCAAGAAGCCAGCATGTGTTCTCCAGTAATCCAGCTAGTTGTAACGATGGCTTATTTACTA
>JAPFRW010000452.1:0-69699 GCA_030778065.1 Akanthomyces uredinophilus
CCCCCCCCTCCTTTTACCCCCTGCTGGGTCGGAGAATTCTCTGCACGAACAATCTCACCTTTCAGCTCTCTCGATCGGACCCCCAGTCCATCACCCGCCCGGGTGACAGAGACAAAAGCTGCATTCCAGACATCGAATTCGACAGCCCCCTCCTGCCGGCCCATGGAGAGACTTGATGCAAGGTTTTCCAAGAGACATTTGAGGTTTTGGTCCCCAATGACCGAAATCGCGGCTGACCACCCTTTTCGTTCAAAAAAAACACATCACCAAACCAACCCGCTTCAATAGGATGAAACCACGACACATGCATGGGACTCCCGCACGGTTGCATCTCATGCCGTCCCAGATCTACACCATTCATCACAAGAAATCCATGTTGCTGAAAATGACATTATTTTTGAAAACTTTGTATTGTTTGAGTATTTACTTTCAAGACTGCGTCGCCGTAGTCACTTCCCCACCTCGCTCTGGTGGCCATGAGTCTAAAACTAGTAAAGGAACAAGGAATAATCGCAAAGCTTGACCCTCCCAAAGATGCTGTGTAAAGAAGAAGAAAAGAACCCAAGGATGTTGCCATCATTTGACGGATTTGCCATGTTAGTGCAACAGTGTATCAAAGGAAAAGAAAAAACGTTGCCGCCACGATAGGGAACAGGGTTACACCCAGCCCACAACCCCAGCAGGAATTGAACAGGCGCGTTCAAAAAGGAAAAAAAAAAAGAAATGACCAACCGAGGAATCCATCCTCGGTTCAGCCATTGTGACAATAAAATTTCAAAGAACAAAACGCCAGCCATGAATGCCTTGATATCCCACCTCGCTTCGCTCGAGTCATCCTCCGAGGTATTGTAGTTGAAACATGTGCGCATCTCGTGCGCCGCTCTAGATCATTTTCCTTGGCCAAGGAAATGAGTTCTGGGGTATTTTGTTTTTGCTTTGCATCACTAGGATTCGAGTCTTTTCAGTCCTGTATTTGTGACGCGTGTTTCGGCGACGCGGCCAAGATTGGGGGATCTAGGCAAGCCTCGTTTCGAGGCAAGGGGTGCCAGCCGCCCTGAGAGATTGCCTAATTGGCTTGCATTTAGGCCAGTGGCATACTCGTCGTGGGGTGTACGGGCCTGGCGCCTGCCCTAAAAGTGCCTCAGACGAGCGTGTGGTGATGGGTTCCACCCACGCAGATTTTTTTTGTTCGCATCTAGGTAGATGGGAGTCTACAGGGCGACATCCCTTAGTTGCGCTCCTCTGTCTTGGGCCGCAGAGATCGGGCTTCGAGTTGGCGCTTGCGCTCCAGCTTGGCGTAGTGCAGACCGCAGGCGTTGCACAGAGTGCGGGCGCCGTCGGGGCCACGTCGCCATTCGGGCGTGTCAATTCTGTTGCAGCTGTGGCAGCGGCCGGGAGGAGCAGCACGCTTCATGACAAGTCAGTTATGTAAATCAACACGTATTGGGTTGGACAAACTTACGCCGCGGCGCTTTTTGACTTCGTTGACGGGGTAGTGAGGTTTCATGCCATCATTGTACATGCTGACGTCGTGGCTTTCCTCGTAGGCGCCCTTGGCCTTGGCTCCCTCGCGAGCGCGTTCCGTGTGCTGAACAATGTCGCGAACTTGCTCAAGCGAGCGCTTGATGTAGTCGACATTGGCGAGCATCTCGTTGACCTCGCGTTCGCTAGGCAGACGCTCAATGGTGGGTGGGCCGCCCTGCTGCTCCTGAGCGGCGCGGCCATAGGCCTCGGCAAAGTTGAAGATTGTGCGCGAGTGGGTGCCAATCTGTGTGGAATTGTTAGCGACTCGTATAAAGGCAACAGAGCGGGGCAACGTACTCTGCTGAAAGACTCCTGGTAGGTCCAGTTCTCGTAGTGTCTGGGAGCCTGTTCGTATCTGCGGCCGGCATACGGGCCAGGCTCGCCATGGGTTTGAGGACGGGGAGCATCGTAGTGCTCGTGACGGGGAGAGATGGGATAGACGGGAAGCGGCATCTGGCCGGGAGGCATGTGGGATGGTTGGTAAGGGTGCGAGGTGGGAGCATGACCCTGGGGGTAGCCGCCCGAGACGGAGCGGTGATCGTGGTGAACAGGGCCGTGGGAAGGGCCGTCATGCTTGCCAGGAGGCGTCGGTCTGCGATCGGTGACGGGAGGCAGGCCAGGGCGGCCGCTGAACGGAGGTCTGGGCGAGTCGGCAAAGGCGGGAATGGTGTCCTGCCTCGAGGGGAACGAGGCCGGGTGCAGAGGCTGAGGCGAGTGCGAATGCTTGTCCGAGTCGGGGTACTGGCGAGAGGGAGGAGCAAACGGCGACGGCAGGCCGCCGGAGCTGGGCTGAGGAGGCATGCTGCCGTGGTGAGGAGCATACTGGCTGGGACGAGCACCAGAGATGACCTCGGAGATGGAGGGCAGCGACTGGCGGGCAGGCGCATCATTGGTGCTGTCGTCGGGTTGCCGACGGGGCTCGGATGAGGAGATCATGGCAGGCGTTGGCGAAGGGCCGGACGATTGCGGCGGGTAGGTAGAGGCGGCAAAGGATGGCGGTTGATAGTGGGAGCTTGGAGTGAGCACAGAGGCAGCTGCCATGGCCGGTTGGTGATGTGCAGTTTCTGTGTTTTGTCCTGGTTGTGTGTAGGTGGCGCTTGTTTGCCCTGATCGAGTATATGTGCGTTGAGGTGGGCCAAGACGAAGGTCGTTGTTGGAAATAGGAATGTACGTGGGTGGAAAAAACGTTGGAGGTTGGAAAGGCTTCTGGGCGACGATGTTGGGGGAGGCTTGTTAATATGTGTTATGCCGGACGGGCAAGTTAGACGAGGAGGACGAGGGGGGGGAGGGTGTTAATAAAAGCTGGCGAGGTGGAATGGTGTGCCTGTGTGTTGGTAGCAGGCGTGTGTGTTGTACTCTGTACTGGAGGGCCTCTTATCTTTTTTCCTCGTCTTTTAGCGTAAGACGGACCTGTGCCGGGCTCTGGAGTCGCCCGTTTCCATATGCGCGTGGCAATGACACCAAGATGGGGAGGCAGATGGGTGGAGGAGGGGGGGGGAGGCTGAGAGCAGAAGGGTTACTCAGTAGTTACTGCTAGCAAGGCCACCGCATCTCCGGTTCTCTGTGCGCGCGCGCTGAGGTAGGGGGCGTGTGCAACAAAGGAGGATCTGGCGCGTTTTTAGGCCGTCGATACATCTGACTTGGCAGCAAGGCTCGATAAAATCAAGAGGAATCGAGGGACACGAGGTTTGGGTGTGGGTGGGAGTGGGAGTGCAAAACACCTCCTCGGCCAACGCCCTTGGGGGGGACAGCCTAGAGGACAGAGGGGCGTGGAGCCAGATTGGAGGGGCGTCGTCGAGCGGCCGGCAGCTCTGCTGGTCGGCAGGGGAGGGGGGTGTGTGTGGAGTGAGAATGGGAAGTGGGCAACGGCGAAAATAATGAAAATAAAAAAAAAAATAAAAAAAAGGAAGAAATAAAAAAGGTTGCGATAAATTAGCCATGGAGGAAAAAGATGGGGCTCGGGTTTAGATGAATCGCGCGGCAGGCTAACAAGCCAGCCCAGCCCAGCACCTGTAGCACAGAGACAGGCAGGGCCGTGGCAGGCAAGGCCCGGCCGATTCTTATTTTGACTCATTCCTTTTTCCTTCCTCTGCCCGTTTACCGGCGCCAATACCAGTCACTTTCCAGTCAGGACTCACTGCCACTTTGCGCTGTAAAAGCCACTGGCGATTTGACTGTTGTGACTGCGCTACTGCGCGCTCCAGATACTCTGTACACAACAGCCGCTTCACCGTACTGCGTTTTTTTTTCTCTCTTTTTGCTTTTTTTCTTTCCTGCAGGACATCACACGGCCATCTGCAGCGAGGCGGCGCAACACATCAAGATCTCCTTGTACCACTCTGCCAGCATCTCGTGCCCCCCCATCTGTGTGCATCTCTGTACTCGCATCTGTGTGCCCACGTCCCTCCCCCAACCTCGACGTTGCATCACTGCTCATCTCTCCATCTCTCCATCTATCCGTATTTCTCGCTCTATTGTTTTTTTTTTTTTTCAAGCCGGGCGTTTTGGCGCAGCTGGACGATGAAGGAGGTGAGGGGGGGACCGACCAAGTTACGGAACCCGGCCGAAAGTCTGTTTTTTTTTTCTTCTGGGAGGCAGACAAGCTAACTAGGAAGTTGGACGCCGACAGACTTTCCAGCCCATCCATCCATCCATCCATCCATCCATTCAGCCCATTCCCAACTAGCTTGGCCGCTGTTGCCTCGTTTTACCAGTACCATGGCTCTTTTGCCGATTCGCGAAAATTCTAATCCAGATGCACAATACAACTCTACATGCTTTTCTGCGATTCTTCCATCGTCTCCCCTCAGCGTCTTCCAATGCTACCTCGCAAATACCCAGCTGCTTATTCCCTAGTGGACAAGTTCCGAGAGCCAAGATTACCTCGGGCTTCTAAAACTGGCCCATCTCCGAACGTAAATCTCACACACTCACACGCATCATGGGGCCAGCCACCCCAGACACCTGCACAACCCGTTGAATAGTAAGATCCGATGGATGGACGGAGCCAGGGATGTTTGCCTCGTGGCGTGGCGCTTTTCCTGTTCGTTCTGCTTGTTCGTTCAGAGTACGCCCCGATTAAAAAAGCCACTGGAAGCTGTAGCCGGGCCTTGGCTGCGTATGTAATCTGCAACTCACCAGCAAGACGAGAGAAAAGCCATCAAGTTGGCTTGCAGAAATAATACGGAGTAAAGATTGTGTTACTAAATAAAAAAAAAAAGACGAGGCCGCCAGCTGGGGCTTCTTGCTCGATCATTGTTACCCTTGTCGCCTCGCAAAGGATGCCTGCCGCTGGCTGGTGCCCACTGGTGACAGCCCACAGCAGGCAAAGGTCCCTCTCAGCATCGTCCCATTCCCACGTTTACAGCCTCATTCTCCTCTACTCACGACCACCCTCGGATACAACACAACTGCACTCGGGGCTCTTGTCTTTGAAGCCCCCTACTCTAGCCGCAAGAGAAGAAGAATCACATTCTTCCCAGATGAGGGCACCGGCTGGCGGGAGGCTGGAGGAGAGCGTCTAGATTGAGCGAGCCCGCTCCAAACGAGCCTCCAGGCAGACGTCGGCCCGGCACAAAGTAGCCAACCCGCTACCCGCGGTGCGAGAGCCCATCTAAGCCATCGCGCGGGTTTTGCCATGACTAGAAGCGGCCAAATAAGAAAAATTAAAAAGCACAAGGCGCGCCAGAGTCCGCGGCTCACACGGGAATCGTTCCCCCCCTCTATTCAGTACCAATCTGGCTAGTCCCCCCACGCAGCCTGTTTTTTTTTCTGCAGTAACTAACCTTTTCTTTTCCCACTGGCTGGGCTACTCAGCTGGAGGGTCCTCTTGGTGAAATCGAGGCTTACGCAGATTTTCGTGTGTGACTTTTACCAATCGTTATTCGGCAAGACCAACTTGACCCACGAACGACGCAGAGGGGGTGGGGGTTTTTCAACAGGAACCAACTTGGCCACCAGCATGTCACTGAATGCTACTACTTTCTGCTTGTCCATCGGCCGCTGACTTTTAAAGGGGGGGGTCCGGTTCCGGCGTTGCAGCCCTGGCTGAAGCCTGATGCGCCGTCGGGGCGGAGGTTCTACCTTTTTTTTCCGCAACTGCCGCTCATCTTGCTCAGCCAACACCGCCCCGACGAACGGGGGGCGGAGGAGAGGCTTCGTCTATTTCCCCAACGAGGCATGGCCGAGATTCCCACACCGGCCAGGGGAAATGAAGTGCCTGGCCAGAGAGAAATGTTCTCAAACCGGAGCGAGCCTAGTAGACGGCATCCTTGTATTAATGGACTCGTCACGCGAAGTCCTTTGAGCAGTCTGATTGGTTGCCTTGTCTGAATCAGGTCGTTATTGCAGTCGATACAATAACTGCTTGACAAGGCATAGGCTTTACCTACCTTCAGGTGCGTACCCATCGAGCCATCGTCGAGATGCATCATGCATCAGTTCATCCTGTCATTTCACCGTTGGCTCCCCACCATATTACTCGTGGAGCAAGCCGCTTCTTGACTCGTGTGCCCTATATCGTAAATGCGCATCTGTCACCTATCTTGATCGTCCTGCTAGCTTTTATTTTTTTTCTCGCCCACCTAAACCGCCGCGGATGAGCTTCGCCTTCTTCTTCTTCTTCTTCTTCTTCTTCTCCTTCTTCGGCCCATCTTTTCTACAGGTGGAACCGACAACGTGGTGCCAAGAAGTCCT
Source organism: Akanthomyces uredinophilus (assembly GCA_030778065.1). Classification (NCBI taxonomy): domain Eukaryota; kingdom Fungi; phylum Ascomycota; class Sordariomycetes; order Hypocreales; family Cordycipitaceae; genus Akanthomyces; species Akanthomyces uredinophilus. The sequence goes on from JAPFRW010000452.1 coordinate 6,220, forward strand.
TTCCCCCCCATTCGAGGCTTGCGCATCTCATCATTTCCCGTTTCATGCTCCAAATCCGCACTGCTCGGGCCAAATCCCCCGTCATTGCGACAGAAAAGGCCTGCCAGCCGTTAATTCTGCGAAGAGTGGACATGCGCCACCGTTTTTCAGTTTGATATCTGCTGAGAAGCGCCGCGCAAAAAAAAAAAAAAAATCACACTTTGTTAGCACGACGACGCCATGTCACCCATACTTTGTCTTTGCAAGAAAGCAACAACACCCGCCCGAGCAAGTTTCTCTTTTTACTGATACAGCGGACGGTTCCCTCGATACCATGGCAGAAACGAGGCGTCGAGTGAGCCCATAAAAAATAAGAGGCCGACCCAAAACTTTGAATGTCAGCGGATGGAGCCAATATACGCCTCATCGTGGAACACTCGGACGGGGCTGCTCAGCTGGGGCTAGAATACGCTGTGTGGGTATGTTTTCTTTTTCCTTTGCCCTCGGCCTCCGACCAGCCCTTTTTTCTCCCAGATGCCTCCAAAAGCGGGGATGTGAGGGTCCGTTACCAAAATGTTGGCTTCGCCGCCAGCCAGCTTTTGACGATGCGAAAGGTGTCCGCTCCCCGCTTTGATTTCCAAAAAGATGCGTACTTTTTGGACATTCTTCTTCTAGAATAAAGATTACCCATCTTTGATTGGCACGGTCGGCTCTTTGTCCGCTTTAGGCAGCTCGTCGGACTGCAAGACGTACGGGATGAGGGTAGGCAAGATGGAGAGGGTCGCTTGCGACGGCGCAGGGTGTTGGCCCAATCGGACAAAGGTTTCGAGCCGCCTTTTCCCTCTTTTTTTTTCTTCTTCTTCTTTCTTCTCTCTCGTCTAAGCTATCAGGCTGGGCTTGGCTGCGACGATGCATGGTGATGGCGCCATCCTGATTCGGAGAGGGCTTGCCAGCTAGCCTTGCCTCAGCTGTGTGTGTGTGTGTATGAGAGGGTTGTAGTAACTACCTACCTAGCTTATGTGAAGGGGGAGGGGTGGGGAACAGCAGCAGGCCAGGTTCGTGTGTGGTGCGGCTAAAACCAAGGTCGCATTTCTCGTTGTCAAAAAGCACAACATCACATCGGCAGCGGGAATCTCTGTTGGTAGCAATCTCCAAACCCTTCCCTGTCGTTTTCACCAAATTTCACCACGAAGGATTCGACGCTAGTCCTGTTCGATTGCATCACCACACCCTCTTCTTTAAATGTGGTGGTGGCCTGACAAAAGGACCGCCTCGGCCGACCGGCCAAGAAAGCTATTTCATCGGCCAACGAAAGGTTGTGGTGTGCAAGCCTTGCATGAGCAAGACGCAGGCATGCTGCACTCGTTCGAGTTTTGGATAGATTACGCAAAGCAGCGTTCCCACGCTATTGAGGAAGAAGGCTCGCTTGGCCATGATTCGGTTTGTCAAGAAGCAGCACACACACACACATCTGATACTCGCCCGGCCGAACTACCCCTCGCAGAAATACCACTGGTCCGATGACCTCGTTGCATTCGTTACTAGTTCGTCAGTTGGACGAAAATAACAACTGCGACTTGGCCGACACGGAAAAGCGAGACGGCCGCAGCACCAAAAAAAGAAGAGGTTGGTTCATAATCTGAGACCAGAAAAAAAAGGAAAAAGATTCCCCGCCCTCGCATCTCGGAACGCGCGGAATGACGATGGGCCTCCAACACAGTGGTCACGAGTGGTCTCGCAAATCACGATCATCTCGGCCGTTAGTACGTTGTTAGTTTCCGGCGTTTGGTCGGCCCCCCCCCCGGTGGTATACAGAACAGCACGCATGCGTCATGGTCTCGTCAGCGCGGACATCTGCATCGTTGCGTGGAGCCCTTTCTTTAAGAGAGAGAGCAGGAAAAAAAAGGAGCAAAAAAGATAGCAAAGGCGCTGTCCAGCCCATCTAGTTATGAGTGGGTTGATGAAAAGGTTGGAGCGCGCATGTGCGTGCGGGCGCCAGAGCGCTCAGATATTTCCGGAGGAGCGGCGGGGGGGTGCCCAACGCCTAAACGAGCCCGTTTATTAAGCCCAGAGGATTGAAGGGGGAAAAGGCCCATTGACATCCTACAGAAAGGAGACAATCTCCGTGTCGTGTGCCCTTCCATGCAACGTTTGTCTACTGGCGACGCCAAGAGCAACGGGCGGACGCCGCCTCTATTCCATTGGCCGCGTCCAAAAGGTCCGCCGAGCTGCGCCATGTTGGTTGCACACACATTGCTCACACACACACATATGTACACAGAAACGACATTGGTGCGGAGACGGGGCTCGCTCCTTGTCGCGAAGCGCCAGTGACGAGCGGGCAGCCAAAAAGCTAGAAAGCCGCCCTTCCCACCCTCCACCACTAAAAAGTAAAGGGCAGGACAAAAGGGCCACGTTCGAATGCATCTGGCTCGGCGGCTAGACTCGTGCTTGATTTTATTTTTTTCAGTCTCGTCTGCTTTCGGCGCGCAAGATCTTGCCTCTTTATACATCCAAAGATGAAGAAAACGGCCTGCCGCCACAGTAGCATTGCATTACAAATCGGGACGACAAGGGCGCGTGTGTGGACGAGGCTCGCCTCGCCTCTGTCCTTCCACATCAGGCTGCATGTGTGTGTGTGTGTGTGTGTGTGCGTGTGTGCGTGTGTGTGTGTGTGCGTGTGGTCGTGTGCGCAACTACATAACAAGACTTTTCGTTGAAAAAATCTCTCATTTCTGTAATCATGACCAGGTTGGTGGAGGGGGAGTGTGCATGTGTGTGCGATTTTTCCTCACACATGGCCAACCAGGCAGGCGGGCGCCATCCACAGGCAGAAATAGGCTACATCAAATGCAGGGCAACATTGTCCCCTCCGCGTTGTTATTCTTTTTCGTAATCAACACTTGACACCGGCGTACTTTTGGCATCTCTCACAGATTAGATGCATGCATCGCTTTCTCATGTCCGCATTCCCACGCCCCACTCCATCAGCCAACTTTTCTGTCATAAATACGCCCCCCTCCCCTCTTTAAAAGCAACCACTGATACACTCGGTTTAAAAATAAAAGGTTCTCGCATCGGATGTCTTGACCCAACCAGAAGAGAGAGAAAGCAAGCCGCTAGTAATAACTAGCTGTGCCAGGAAAGCTTTGCTTCGGCTGTGATGGGCAGTTTCGGGGGGTAAACACCTCGACACAGTCCGATGCGACGCCGCCCGCGCCCGCCCGCGCGGCCATTTCGGTTTTGATCGAGAGAGCGGATGAGCGACGGACCCCCTCTTCTTTTCTCACCAAGCCAAGCTGCAGCCTGATTTCTGGCCCTCGTTCATAAAGTTGCATGCAAACACGCAGTGGGTGGTTGGATGCAAGCATCTCTCCCATAGAGTGGCATTGAACCCTGCCCGCCGTGGAAATTGATAAACCCCTCTCGTCAACGCAGTGGGCGGCTCTGTCTTGCCGTATCTGAATACCGACTTCTGATCTCAGAGGCAGGACAAGAAAAAAAAGCAACCCCATTGTTACACGACAGCGATCGGATGTGGCTACCCGTCGTCCAAGATGCAGAGGGCGGCCGCAAGCGAGATTTCTTTCAGCTCGACGGGCTGGGCTGATGTACTTGGCTGGGCGGTCTGACACTCTGTCACTAATGACTTTTCGCTTTCGATTCGACTGCAGAAATCATTTGCCTGTTTTGTCTCATCACATTGCCCATGGGAAAATGGATCCCCCATTTGCTGGCACCGCTAGTTCATATTTCTTTCATGATGCGGAGCCACACACACTTGCGTAGATACAAACCTGCACACCCTCTTCTTCCTGCTTGATTTGGTCTTTTCCCAGGTTCTGGATCGCGATTCCGATCCCCCCCTGTCCCCGTGATTGATGACTAGACCGTTGGGCGGGCGCAGCATATTGTTACAGCCCGGCCAAAAGGAAATAACGCTCCTACCAATCTACCTGCGACGAATTGTTGAACCACCTAGCCGAGGCCTCTGCTGTTAGCGTGACGGACGCCGTCTCCGCCCGCGTCATCTGCTACAGATCCTTGTGTCTAGGCTCATTCTCTTGTGCGCCAGTATGTGGCCTTTGTCGTTTCTCAGCTCCGTGCTCACATGCATGCTGTATCCTGCATGCATTTCGCAAGGGCCGCGGCAGTACATGGAACTATCCAAACAGCACATCTGCCAACACGTTAGCCCTCCTTGTCTGCCCCTTGTGATCCCGACGCCTCCAATAAAACAAAAGTGGCTACACGCCAAGTTTGGGTTTGGCCTCATCGCCCACACCTTTCCGACAGCGTTACATCGCACCTTTTAACGCAGATGAAGAGGGCGGGGCAGGCTCGTCTCTGCTAGTGGTTCCCGCACTTGGGCTTTCTCGACGCCTTTTTTGAGCGATTTGCGCGCGCACAGCTGGCTGCTGCGTTGTCCCCGAGGTCTGTCCGCTAGTTAGGACTGGCTGGTGTCCATCCCGCCCCAATGATTAGCTCCCTCAGATTGCGATGCTCCTGACCAGCGACATGACGAGCACGATGGACAAGGATCCCCTTCTTAACACTCCGCTATTGGTTTTAGCTGTCTTAGTCTGCTGCCGTGTGGTAGCAGTAGCATTGCGATGTCCGTATGTAACAATGTTACGAGTGCTGCAGAGGAAGCGGTGAGCTACACATCTCCCTGTACAACAAGGCTGGAGGTATCACAGGCACGCGGCAAAGCCAAGAGCATGATGGGACATCTGGTCCAACACATCAGGCCGCCGATGGGCCTGGTGGGTGGGTGTGACTGTGCAGGAACCTGCAATGCACAATATCGGAGAGGCAAGCCTGCCCCTGCCTTTGAGCTAGTCCCAAAACTAACCCTGCTCCGTGCCACACCTTCCTTCTCTGTGTGAGCTCGGGATATTTGTCTGGCTTGTTGTCAGTGTTGCGGCGAGGTTGGTGCAGTCTCGTTCTCATACGATGATTCCGAGAACGAAGCTTGTTGTGTAGCTGCAACATGCTGGCTCGCTTTCCGCCGTGGGCGCTGCGGGTTATGGTGAAGACATGAGTATTCGTGATACAGCAGCATACTAGGGATAACCCTTTGACGGCGGCCTAAACGCTGACGGTAATCACCAAGAGACTAGTTGAAAGGGTGTGTTTGTGGCCTTGGTTTCTGTTGTGCAGATTAGGCCACGATGCCGATCGCCACCCGTCTGTAGCTCTACGGAGACATTTGCGTCGATGGGCGCGCCGGGGCTGTGCTGGTGGTGTGTTGGTGTGCGCTCTGGCTTGCCTTGTTCAGAGCCCGAACTGTTCATCGGCAATTGATGTCATGGTGCGTGATGGGCAGACACAGGCGGCAGGCGGCGAACAGGCAGCAACAACGCCCGTTGCCGTTTTGCGGCTGGCCCGAGCTGCAGATGATCCTTTGTCTCGCGGCCGGTGATACCGAGGCGGGTTCGAGCGGTCAATAGGGAACAATAGAGACGACTTGAACAAAGGAACAAAGGAGCTCGCGCCCGCAAACCTTGTATTGTCTGATTAGAGGTGCGCTCGGACGGAGACAGGAAAGCGGCTCGATTCCCCAGTCCAGTTTGTTGCGGCGCGATACAATATCGGGGCCGGGGGAGGCCTTCAGCCTGTGCTAGTCTTGTCTTTGCTTTCTCTGCAAGACGATTTGCGGAAACTCTCAAGGGGGTGCGGTGTGCGTCAGGGTACAATTTGCCGACCAGAGACCACGCGGCAACTTCATGACTCGCATGTTTTGACTTTCATCGACATGGTTTGGGGTACTTGGTGGTTGGTGGAGATGGGTCGGTGCTGCGTCAGTACCAAAGAGCGCAGGAGGACCGATACCCGTAGTAGGCCGATGATGGAAATGCAAAATGTGAGCAATCATGGTCTGAAGGGCAGAAGAGGCTGCATGAGATCAGGATGCGGCCAAAGACGGCAATCTTGAGCGTGGTGTGAGTGGAGTCAGACCATCGTGGGCATGGATGGGTGGATGCAACGGCTGGAAACACATCAGTCTGCTCGCCTCTCTCTCTGCAGAAGTGGGAAAGAGGGCGAGAAAAAGGAAAGAGGTAGGGCGGCGGGTGTGTATCGTGCTGTAACTGATGCGGATCATGATGGAGCTGAAACAGAAGCGGCGAGTAAGAATCCTAGGAGATGGAGATGGTCGATGGTCGACTCGTCCCAAGTCCCGAGGACGGCACTCTCCGGGGGGGCAGGCTTCAGACGCACGCCCCCGCGGCAGATAATACTGAGCAGAGAAGAGGCCCAGATAGCGAAACGGGTTCGGATTTCGCCCTCATCCACAGGACTTTCTCGTCTTGTCCTGGAGCGGGGGGGTAGCAGACGGGCTGGGTGATGGATGGTCCAGGATGGATCGATGCGGCGGCGGCAGGCGCGGGCAGGCGAGCAGCTGATGAACGGCTGCGTGAGCTGGGAGAAAGGGAAGGGGGACAAAAGGCGGAGACAGCAGATTGGGTAGCACGTGGCAGGGAGCTTCCAGAACGATGCGATGTGCGAGGAAGCGAGATGAGGGCTGGCGAATGGATGGATGGATGGATGGGCGGTTCGATGGGTGATGTGATGAGGCGAGCGCAGGTCGACGGAGCATCTGGCATCAGACAGAGCTGGAGGGACGGGCTGGGCGCTGTGGGCGGTGCAAAGCCTCGCCCCTTACAGTGGGCTACAGTGGGCAGCAAGGGGAAAGCAGAGGCCGATGGACCACCCAGTGCTGGGAAAAAGCCATCTCTGGACCCCCTAAAACTGGTCCCAACCCCCTCTGGCAAAGGTCCCACAGAGGGGGGGCGGTTTCTCCGATTACGACGAAAAAAGTGGCTTCTACAGTGCCCCAAACGCCCTAAATTTTACAAGCGGATCACCCTGTAGCGTCGCCAAGCGGCAGGCGATCCCACCGACGATTTTTTGTGATGCGACGGCGCGCCAGATACGGGTCACTAGATTCGCCCAGCCGAGTCTTGCCACGGCGGCGGGAATCGACAGAATGATGTCTCAAAATCATTCAGTTTTCGAGGTTAAAAAATAAGAAATTCAAGATTCTCAAGGGCGCAATGAAACAGAATTGGAATCTCTTGAAGAAAACAAGTACCGGGCTCAGCACTCTGCAGTTATCAACGGTACACTTTAGCATGCGCCAGCGGAGCGGTTGACGCAGATGAATCGATCGTCGACGGAAAAGCAAGACATGGGATTTTTTTTCCCCCTTCATCCAAAATTATTTCAACTGCCGTCCGTAACGATAAGCTACTTATTACCTCATTTTTTTTTTGGGTTTCGTTCGAGTCTTCTTTATTCGGCAGGTAAAAACGACGCCCTGCTTCTGTCCATCCATACGCCCACCCCAACCCATCGGGTTTGTGGGGGGTGACACCTTCGGAGCTTCTTTTTACTGAGCAACTACGCGCTAGAAACCGTATTCTTGCTTTTTTTTTTTTTTCCCTTCTCGCTTTCCATTCTGGTTGGCCGTCTCCGCCTGGCCTCGGGATCAGGCTCTCGCCGGGACCGAATCGTCGTAGAGTTCGTTCCGCGATGTGGGGGGCTGTTGAGGTCGGCCCAAGTTTTCTTGTCGTAACTAATCACCAACTACCCTTTACGAGAAAGAAGCTTTCCTGCCCTGTCTTGGGAAGCTGACATTGGGCAAAAGTTGTGAGCCAAGTTAGGCAAGCACTATCCCAAGCTAGGCAAGTACTATCCCAAGCCAGGGGGGCCAAGCTCATCGTCAGGACACTGACAAGGGTATCGGTCATGAACATGTCATGCTGAACGGGACCTTGGCGTTGATTGAAATGTCTCGTCTTGGCTTGAAACTGCGCATTTCGCTGTATTGCGTTCTTCTCTATCCGTAGATCAAGTCCCTCCCAGTCAGGTGTGTGTGTGTATGTGTGTGCGCAAATCGCCCGTATCCGCGCCGGCGGATAGATTGTGTGATGCCCCAAACGCCAACGACACACGGACGCTCACGCCACAATCACTCATACACACACACATGCCACAACCACCCAAGAAGCCAAGAAAGCCGTCGGGTCGTTTTGCCAGCACCCTCTCGGCTATCGTCCGTTGGACACTACAAACGCTTTGAGCTTCAAAGTCGCGGCCATGCCAGGTCAGCGTGAATTGTTTTATGCCGGGGAAAAATGGGTGGCCTGCGTATCAGATCGACAACAGCCCACGGAAAGTGTGCGAGTGCAACCCCGGCACTTGGATCTGCGATACCATCAAGGACTTTGGCTTTTTACATTCCCCATTGATCCTATTCCATCCGGCCTTTGCCTCGCTTCAACAAGCTTTTCCAAAGCTGTCCTGTGCTCACTGTCTATGCTCATGCATCCCGCGCGAGTCCGAGTTTCCAGGTGCTCGGCCGTTTTGCATAAGCGCGTCGCATTGCTCGCCAGCATGATGGCCTGTTTTCTTTTCCCTTCCGTCAAGCAATACACCCTCATTTACCTTGGTGCTTGGCTAGTTCACATGGTCTTTCCCAATGCCGTGGTAACACCCACACCCCACACAACGCATAAGCCTCTTTCTTGTATTAGGGGTTCTCGGCAGATCTGAAGGAAACCAAGCAGACTTGGAAACAGCCCATTGTAATCACGGCAAGGAATTGGCGCTGGTTGGGCACGGCCGTTGTCGATGGCGCATCGCAGATGCCTAATTAAACACACCTGGGGTTGTTCCCCGCCGCTGGGACGACCCGGCGATGGCTGTGTAGGCCAAGACGGTTTTTTTTTTTTTGGTTTGCCGGAACGTCCCGGTAGCTTTCACACAGTTTTTCCCATTCGAGGTGGAATTTGACACGAGGGCATTCCGAAGGAGGCAAAACCAGCCGTGATGGAGGTTTTGGAAGAACAAAGATAATAAACTCCTTTCGAGTGAGTGTGAAAGGGCACGCATAGGCCGGCCGGCCCGCGACATCCGTGGCATATGCCGTTGCCGGCTCTCCCACTCTTGAGCCTGTCGACATCATCCATGCTCGGAATGCTTGGTCATGCTTGAAGGCAACAGAGGGTTACGGTTCCGAGCAAAGTCGGCAGTCCATCTCTGGCGTGCATGCCTGTCCGATTGACGAGAGCGTTGTTTATTCTCCCGCATTGTTTTCCCGTCATGACCCAAGGTTCCGCCGATGCCACGCGCGATCTGTCCACTATGTCGCTGCTATATCGAGAGGCGCCATAGCACCAGGTCATTAATTGATAGACCAGAGTATAATAATGGATCAAGAGTCCCATAGCCTATCGCACGATAGGTCTCATCGGCAGTGTAGAGCGAAAGTGAGAGATGGCCGCTACTCGCACTGCAGTCCAAATCGGGAACGCGAGAATCTAACCTGTGGGCTAAATAATCTATCGCACTTGATGTTCGTCCTTTTTCAACAGCTCGATGATCTCTTAATAACGAATTTCTTCCTGGATTGGAGGAGCAGGCCCGTATGGCAACATGATCAACTACAACAGGGTAGGTAATTTTGTATTTTCATCATGTCTGTCATTCGTCCCCTCGCAGCCACTTTAGCTTGGCAGAGCACACACGTCCAACGCATCTGGCTCTTTCGGGCAGGTACACTCCGTGTGCATCGGCTCATTTTACTAACAACGACAGAGCGCGCTGTGTGCCAGACAAGGCTCAGTCAGGCCGGGATCATTCAGCACAGCCATTAAGCTTTTTTTCCCTTTGCCTCATGCACGATGTGCATTGTAGGGGGGCGTCTGCGTCTGCGGAAACCAATTCTGTCATGTAGGAGAATTATGACAGCCTTTGGCCTGCATGACGACGAGGGTGGGCTCTGGGGCCGGGCGGTTTTGTCAGCGCAGCAACGGCGGTGAGGGAGCTGAGCGCCCATATTTAGACGGTTGATGAGGAAATGCAGCCTGTTTTTTAAACGTCTCAGATCATCAACGTAGCATGCGGGATCGGCCACATTACGCAGCGCCAGGCTTGGCTCTCTCTCCTCGTCCGCACATTCCCGCTGGTCCGACGACATGCATCTCGACGCAGAGTCATGCTTGGCATGTCCTCGAGAGGTTCTCTTGGCAAGGGTCCATAGGGAGCGGCGCGTGATGTCCCAAAAGGTTTCTTGGTTTCTGCTGACGGCCAACCTACCACCTACCTCCCAGACGGAGGCACATCATGTGTAGCATTTTGATTGCCTGCCGATTTCTGGAGCATGGTGTCGGCTGGGCCCCCCTCATTCCTGCAGCTCGGCTCGGACCCAATTCAATCGGGCAACTTACGTCGTCGTGTTTACTATTATGACTCTTTGAATCATAGCTCCGCCCCATGGATGTTGCGACATCCCATCGGCATCTCCGACTGACCTTCTGGAAGCATTCGCGAGAATGGAGCCCGCTTGCGCCTGGTTATTTGAGCAGGGGGGAATGGGTGAAGACTTGATTCAATCGAAGGGGCCCTGCTTTGCTTTGCCAACTAGTCAGATGAACAATAGGAGATCCGCCGCGTGGGAGGGGTGGATTCCCACGCACGCCTGCGCTGGGCGGTGCTCCGGGGCGGGCACTCGTCCTGAGATGGAGATCAAGCCCGAGGGACCTTGTTGAAATGAATAAAACGAACCAGTATTAATACGTGAAGCAAATAATTGGGCCGGTTAATCTACAAAAAGCCAGGGGGGCGTGTGGGTGAGAGCCCTCCCCGCCCAAAGCCACGCCAGCCAGCCACACACAGCTAGTTAGCTCCTGGGCGGGCGGGTTGCTCAAACTCTTTGCTCGTCGAAGCACACCCCTTGGGGAATCCGAGGTTCGCGAGAGCGAGACTGAGTTGTGGGTGCAGATTGCGGGCTGAGAGGGCGTCGTCTTTCCTTCTCTCGTGCTGTTTGCTTTTCCGGGGCGCAGCTCACAGCGACAGATGGTCACGATCTCGTACGCCGACACCAACGGCAACGCCAATGCCAACGCACAACTTTTGCCATCCATGTGTCACTTTGCTGGCCACTCAAGACAGCCCAGCGGCTAGCCCCTGCTGACGCAGTTGTTTCTCTCGAAAGACCGGCCAGTGGGGCAGAAGCACCTCCGATCGCCTGATCGCGGCGCGATGCTAGATCTCTGTCCTGATTTGATAGCGCCTGCAGCCAATGTTGCAGGTCACGCAGCCAATGCATTCGCGTCGTGGCCGATAGATGCGAAATGAAGTCATGCAGGAGAATAGTGTTGCTGCAATAAGTAGCGACAACTATGCAGCAGGATGTAGTTTTATTTTAAATGCTATAGCTTAAAAACACTGTCCTGTGGCCGACGAAAACGGGGTTATTTGCCAGGTACGTAAATGGTGGCCACTACTTACTGTACCAGTACTTGCGTGGCCAGTGGCGCGCCAACAGCCAAAGCAGACCGTGTTCCTTCCGAATCATCAACGGGCCGTCGTATGCGATGCGTGTCCCTGCTGCTTTTGCTCACATCTCGCCAACATGGGTGCATGCATATGGCTGTCCATGTCATGTGTCGACTGAGTTTCTGCATTTCTTTGTGTAGGCACAATGACTTGTCAGCCTATTTCGCCCGCCGCCCGCCGCCCGCCTAGGAGAGTGCATTTGATCTGGTTCGTGGTGGACTACATTCCGTCGCGAGCCCAAAAATAAATTAATCCTCGCTCCAACCACTAGCACGAGCCATACGAAATGACGCATGACTTGATTCACCATGATGCATGAATACACTTGCATATCGGAGCGATGGTGAGATGCAAGAGCGATGATGCAGCGCTCCCGTTTGCCAACGCACATGCCTGAGGTACCCATGTCTGCCCTGCCGTTTGCCAGCAGCTGCCCACCCTCGGCCAACTCCCCAGACCAAAACTTTACTCAGTACCAACATGCGTTTGTCCCTCTGATCAAGGATGGTCAAGTCACTCCCTCAAAACCACAAGGATCAACAATATCACCCGGTTGGCAACTTGAGCCATGACCAACGTGTGACTCCAATCACTCCCACAATCGGATGCCCCCTTTTGCCCGTTTTCTCGCAGGGCGGACGCGAAACTATTCAGTGCGCATTTAGCACATGTTTCACCTAAAAATGGTCCAACTCCGCCCACTTCCGATTCTGAATCGCAGGCTCTGAGCATTGGTCCAGGCTGGCACAGACCGCACCCAGCATGTCATTATCCCAGAAAAGACTGCACGCCAACGGAGCGGACTTGTCCGTCCACGACCGTTCCCCCGCCATCGCTTACAAGCTTTTGTACTACTTGGCACATATTTTGCATTTCCCCGGTCAAGTACGTTTCCCCGTTCTATTATTATGCTTTTGCATCGCAGGAAACGAGAACTCATGCTTAGCAAGGACACGTAAGAAAAGGGGTGTCGGTGTAACCTCACAGACCCTACGATACCTCGGTTACGCAAAGACGGACAGTAGAAAGGCCACTGAAACAAAACAAGAACAAAAAACTCAATGAATTCCATCTACCCATTCATTGTCAGTCCTGGAGCCAGGCTGTCGGGGCTGCCAGCCCCCCGTCCACTGAAGAGATACATCAGACTTTCCGACGCTTCCACCTGGTTGCGCGGATGGCCAACAACACACGCCCCCGCTGGCCATCCTCGTACAGGCACTCCGTAAGATCAACTGGGTCGTGGCGTCGGGCTTTCAACACCGACTCTTTCCGGTGGAGTCGGCTTTGCTCGCAGCGACGAGGCTTTTGAACGGGCACATCCAATCGTGTGTCCCCACGCGCTGGCTTCGTTTCATCGCAGGAATCAGCCCCACCCGGGTACTGAACCCAGGTCTGCCCTTCCAACGGTCCTGGAGCGGCTCTATTGGTACTGTGGCGGCCATGTTGGCTGCCGCGCTCATTGGCACGCAGTCCTAGGCGACCGAGGCAGTCTGTCAAACCTCCTTGGCAGAGGTGATGGGCCTGTCACGAGTCCACTGTCAGCACCTACAACTGCAACGAGCAGCCAAGGCAAGCATCATCATAAACTGAGCTGTCCAGCCATGGCGCTTTTACTGTGGCTACTCATCACCAGCTTGCCTGCCCTGACCAGCATGTCGGTGCGCCGCGCAACTGCTCAGCGACAGCCGGGCGCGACATCGCACCGTTCCCGGGTCTTCCGGCCGACACGGGCGCTGCAGACTGCGAGACACTGTGTGAAAAGAAATTGGACTGGTAAGACAGGCTGCGATTTTCTGCAAGCTGCCGCTGCCCGCCTGCCGAGACTGTAACAACTCTATTAGTCGCCTTGCAGCGACAGGATCGGTGCTGCTGCTACCTTTGACGTCTATGCTGTGTGTCCTGGGATCGTATGGATCTTGGATCGGTGGTTGTGACCGGGGCAGCTCTCACGCCGCCATATCGCCGATTATGCCAGCCCCAGCTGAGCACAGTCACCGCTCGCATTGAGATGGCTTTGAGTTTGGCGTGGCGCGCCATCCCGGCCCTCTATGGCTGGTTGTCAGCCATGATACCCACATCTGCTACGGTTGGGGCCAGTAGCAATTTACCGGCTCGTACCCCAGCCCAGGGTCCCGGGATGATGAGTAGAGCCTTCCACCTTCTATTCGACCAGAACCTGCCGGGTCGGATGTTTTCTCGCTCCTCTGGCAATAGCGCGGCGGGCAGTGCCAACGGACCATGTCCTTTGAGGGTTGTCGTTATCCGCCCCGGAAATAGATCTTCCAACCAGAATGCCACGTAGGATTCGCATTGGAGCCCGTAAGGTCAATGCCGCGACAAAACGGGTACCTTTCCCGGAGGCATGCAATGACGAAGCTTCGAAGCAGATGTGTTGATTTGGTCAAGCGCGGCTCTCCAAGGTAAGTCGTACCGTTTGTTCTTTGTATTCTGTAACAGGGCTGAAGACGACGTCGGTCTCGAAATGTGAATGGGAGAATTCGTCGTCGCTCAGTGGTGCCACACGCCGTCCTCGGCTCGTGACTGGCGGCCCCGTCGCTACAACGGGTAGCTACCGCAGATACTGCGGCGACCCGGATCAAGGAACCTCTGCAGCTTTCATCTAGCCAGGAATTTTTACTCGACGGCCGTGATCAAGTATGTGTACCTCGGAACACTTTCCACTTGAGCTTGTACCAGTGTCTACAAGGGTCTCCCGTACAGCACTCGAACTGAGCTGCGGGCAGACTCATCCGCACCCCAGGCAAAACCTAAATGCCCCGTGTTGCAGCCATGCGGGCGGAAAGGCTGATGGACTGACTGACTGGCTGCTGGGCACTTCTGTCATTTCGAAACACGCGTCCAAACTAAAGGTTTCTCCGATTCGTGGGTCTTTGGCTGAAGCCGACCGCAAGGCGCGAGTCGAATGATCAATGACTGCGCCTTTTGCACATTCCTGCTATAGAGCATGTTGGCTCCGCCGATGATGGACGAAAAAGGCATCGTCAAGCTGTACGATTGAATGCGCGACGGTTCACGCAGCGACGTGCGAGACGTTTCCACCAATCCTTTTAGGTTTCGGATTGCGCGCAGGCAGGGCCAATGAACGAATACGCAGTGACGAAGCTCGAGGCAGCGACCGGACCCTTTTTGGGGGCGCTAGATCGACCACGAGACATGTACGTCAGATCTGGCAGTGCCGTCTTCTTGGTAGGTAGGTTATTACTCGTAACGGTTAGCCTCGGTCTGTTCCCGACGTTACATTGTTCGGCCTCCCGCCCACCCAAAACTGACTAGCATTCCGCTGCCACCAGATTGCCTTCACCGTAGCATCTGTGCGATATCAGGGCTGAAAAAAAAAATGAATAATTTACACGAAGCGGAGTGGTCGGCGCCGATGCGCAGATCGATTACGCCCCGATGATGGCATGGGGGGTTCCTGGCCCAGGAAAATGCGATTTCGCATACGCGAGAAGAAAGAATCGAGCCGCAACATTTACCACAGTGAAAACCGCCGTCTCAAGCAGGAGGGTCTGATTCATTTCTTGTTCGAATTGCCGTCAAGCTCTTGCTTTGCCGATTGAACCCCGAGGGCGGGCGCATATAGCGCACAGAGACGCGAGTCGGCAGTTGGCACAAAACTCAGTCGCTCTCCGGTTAGCTGCCAGTTTCGTCGTAGCTCATCAACGAAACAACGGCCTGCGGCATTTCTCGTAGGCCCCCCATGACCACGCAAATGGATCAATCTTGGCAAGCGGTCGCGCCCGTCCCAACATACATGGCAGATCGCTGGTCAGAACATCCTGTCACA
Source organism: Akanthomyces uredinophilus (assembly GCA_030778065.1). Taxonomy (NCBI): domain Eukaryota; kingdom Fungi; phylum Ascomycota; class Sordariomycetes; order Hypocreales; family Cordycipitaceae; genus Akanthomyces; species Akanthomyces uredinophilus. The sequence goes on from JAPFRW010000452.1 coordinate 21,356, forward strand.
ACTGACACCCCCACTGCGCGTTGCCGGCAGCTCGACTGCTTTCCTGGCAATCTCGAATCGCGCCAGGCGGGTTTTGCTAGCCCTGGTGCTTAAAAAGTTATGGCAAAGTCCGGCCCAGGGCCATTTTAGGATGCTGACCCGTTTGCTGCACGTCGTCTACGCTTGATGACATTTGGGCAATTGTCAGCACACCCTATTTTATTAGGACGACAGCACGCCCCCCCAAGCCAGTCTGACTCTATCGCGGGTTGACTGCGCACGGGTTGCGTACCCGGGTGCGAACCCCCAACCACCACCCACAGAATGGGGGGCGCAGGGCAGGCACAGCTGGGAGCAATTTGCACCAGATGAGGCTGTTGCGCCTCGAAGGATCCTTGGGGGCGTTCCTGGTTCGATTTAGCCTGCCCGGCAAAGCTTACCATCTAATCAGCCAAGGCGCGCCTGGCGGGTTTTGTCGTTCGTTTGTTGGCATGAGTTCGTTCGTTTATTCCAAATGATAGTCATCCTCCAAGCCCTTTACCCCCCCGTTCTTTCCCCAGAATCCTGGCAGGGCGTGTGCATGTTGCGCGCAGCTCGAGGAAGAAAGGCGATACGACTGTACGCACTCGACTTGCCTGCCGGCCGACCAGCCTGCCCTCCTGTAATTTTACCGCCTCTGTGCGAATTGAGCAATACCTGAGACAGAGAACACATACTGGTCAGCAGCAAATGTCATGGGGGAGTGAGGTGTAAGCCCGGACAGAAATGTGCACTGTCGTTGTCGAGTCTAGTTGTTACGCCTTGGCAAGAGCATCGGGCCTATCATAGGATTTGTCCACGCCGTTGGTATTTATACTCTAATGGCAAAGGAGGTGTTGTGCTGTCTAAGTTGTTGGCAGCCACTGAAGATGTTTAGGCCAAGCAATTCGAAGGCGAAAGTTGATCGCCACAGGCCTGTGCTCCGTGGATTCTTTGCCTAAAAGATGCTATCTAATAGCTTGTTTTATCTAATAGCTTGTTTTTGCGTGTAGAAATAACTGCAGGAACAAGGATCTGGACTCTGCGCACGAGACCGAAGTGACATGTCAGCTATAGGGTAAGCTGCTGCTGCTAGTTGCTGCCAAACTATCCTCTGGCATAAAGCTTCAACCTGCCTCAGTTTGAGATTGTACAACCTGGTCCTGAAGTGATTGGCCCATACTATCATCTGGCTGTGCGCTGCAAAACGTGGCAAAGCGCCAGAAGAGATGAATGTGACAGTTTCTATACATCCACTTTCTTCCTGTCTGCAAGGCTTGATTACCGGCCGCTCGCCCGTGCAGCTGGTAGCGCAAACCCTGCGTGCCTTTGAAATAAAGCAATAACTCCTTCCTTTTGTAAAAATCGATGAAGAGACAACGCATGGTGCTTGGGCAGCTAGAGAGGAGATTCGAGTTCCATGAGACGAGAGGCACTGTCGAGATTTGGCACACATGCATCGTGCTCGATACCTGTTGCACTCCCACTCCGCCCAATCCGCAACTTGACACCAGGTGACATATTAAGTTAATCAGTCTATCTTGAGCGTGTGAAAAGATAGGAGAACATCAGGACGCCGAGGACTAAGCCCACCGAAGAGGATAAAAAAGCCGAAGCCAGACAAAAAATCATGCCGAAGAAAAAACAGCCGAGGAACAACACTAGACAGTAGTTTATACAGTCCGTGACACATTGAATCAGCGGGGTGTCCTCCTCACCGAGCTACGACTGATTGACGCATCGCTCGGCTAATGCGGAGGGGACGCAAGAGATGCCGTGCATCAACAGATGCGTTGGCCAGGACCTAGTGCCTCGCACGGTCATTGTGAGGCTCTGGGTCTCGTCAGTTGCGCGTCCCCTGGTTCATGGCATGGCAATTTTGCATCTCTGTTCTGATGTCCGAGTGGAGCGATCGTGACTTTTGGATGCCCTGTCGAGCTGTCGACTGTGTACAATATCAAATACATGTGTAGTTGATGGAAACCGGATCGGTTGCGTCGGCTGCCCACCCATCTCCCTGCCCGAACGCCCCCCCGCTGGACGCTGTCCGTGCTCCTTTTCCACTCTGACCACGAATCGTAAAGGTGAAATTACCCATCCCACGCTTGCTCAAGTGTGTGTGATGAAGAAGGGAATGGCATAGAGGGAAACAGGCCATACGTTACCTGCTGGGCGCACATGTCTCCAACACGTCGAGGCTACTTGATTCCGAGAGGATCCGGATTCGTTGTCTCAGTTACCGACGCTCCTTTTTCTTTTCTTTTTCACTGTTCATTTTGAGCAAAGTGATACAATCGGTATCTGCCGCGGTAAAATCCCAAATCTGGTCCACGCCACGACGGCCATGTCCATGGTCCGAGGGGATGGAACGCATAGGCCCGTGGACCTCTAGGGTTCAAGTAGGGAGATTGAATTATTCTGGTGGTTTTGTTTCTTGTGATGGTGTCTTTCAGCGACCCCCTGCCACCTTTACTTGCGTTCTCTTGGTACTTGTCTCGCCCCTGTGTTCACCCTCTTGAAACCTTCATTTCTAACGGGCAAAACGAGAAAAAAGGAATATACTTTTCTTGCAGAAGCCGGGCCCGGTCCGCTGGAATCTGCATCTCCCGAGAGACAAAGAAAATTAATCTATTTGATACCACACGCACACGTTGCTGTGAACCCCTGGTTTTTCTTGGCCGACAGCCATGGTGCCATCGACTTATATGTTGCCAGATGCCCATCCAACCAGTAAATTGCCAGGCTAAAACACCCCCCTAAAAAGGGCGAGACACGCCGCATCGGCCATTTTATCCTAGTCGGGTATATTGAGCCACTCAGTATCTACCGAATGTGCTTGCAATTAAAGTTCATCTTTTCTGCAACAGTGAAGTCTGCCCTTTCCCAGCGCCCCTGAACCGCATCTCACGCCCCCCTGGTGGTTGGCCGCGGATCTCGATTTTCGCGATTGTGCTCCTCCACCTACACGGGCGTTTCCTGGAAACCTAGTGGCCAAACTGAAGTGTCAATGCCAAACCCTCTTTCGCCGTCCATCTCGATGCGCACGAGCTCTGCGCGTGCCGTGGGAAAGCTCCGCCGCCGCAGGTGTGGACAACCAATCTTGTGCCCGTTTGATAGCTTCTCGTTTTACGTATCGTCGGCAGTTGCCATCTGCTCCATGGAAACCCAACCCCCTTGGCTCTGCAAAGGTGGGAGAGGTGAGATCGGACCTCGATTTGCGCGGTCTAATCTCTGAGTGTATTTGTTGCAACTCGGCCTGCAAGTTTGGATATGCTTCGCGGGTCTCATCGCACGCAAGATCGAGATCTTCCTGCAACGGTCTTGGCAAGATGTACGCGACTCGCTGTGCTCGCGACTTGTTGTTCCTTTGTTTTTCCCCCGCCCTAGTCATGGGCAATGCATTCGAGAGTGCGCGACTGTGACTGGTCGATGAGAGCCGCGCATGACGGATGATCTGCGGTGAGCATGAAGCGGTCCGAGACCAGAGCCCTAGCGAATGGCGATCTCCGTGCGACTGGTGCAGCTGGCGCGGATGAATTGATTGTCGGTTCTGGTTATAGAACGTTGCATTGATATGTCAGTCCGTGGGCCATACTGCCGTTGAACCGCCAAATCGCTAGGCATCCGACAAGTCTGTGGATAGAGAATGTAATTGTTGAGACCTAGGCTTGTACTCGGCGTCGAAACCTAGAGATTGGCGAATGGAGAAGAACAAAGTCCAAGCTCGGCTTTCAGTACCTTTTTATGCTTACAATTATGGCGACGTTTGTAGCCGGCATATCGCGATGAACATGAAACGACAAAGAATGGCACAAATGGTAAGTACTCGAGTGGCTCTGACAGCTCCTCGTCAGGCGGTAGACCAAGCCGAGGATCATTCTTCCAACAGGAAAGAGAGGAATATGATGTCTGAAACTGAGGGTGCTACTATCATCTTAGTCTCTTCGGCCTTTGGCCTTAATGCGCCAGTAAATACACATGTTGTATGTGGCCTTTCTACCCGAACCTCAGTAGACCGCAAACCGACGGGGACGGTCGCTCGCGCCTGTGCATTTCACAACGGCAAGCTATCCCGTCACTGACATTATGCCTGATACCTGACTTTGATATATGTGCGTATTGTACTTTCATAGAATTAAACCGAGCAGAAAGGAGAATTTTATACCGTCGCTACCCAACCCAAAACGCGGTATATCATCGCCGCACGTCAAGACTCACGGCTCGCACGACGCTGCTGCAACCCAAAAGTCCTTATCAGAGTGGCTTTATTGCCTCGAACTTCTTTGCGAAGAATCAGTTATCTTTTTCTGACCAACGCCGCGCCGCGCCTTCGAAGAGCAAGACAAGCTCGGGCATGAGGAGTGCAACGGTGACATCGCAGTACATGACTGCACAGATACCGTGCGGTCTACACCCCTCGAAGAATAATTCTGGAGCTGAAGCTCCTAAAGCAGACGATGTCGGATGGTTTGCAGCGACTTGCCTGTGCGGCCACGTCCAGGTTAGTACTCAGGCACATGAGCCATCTACGCTCACGCAAGAATCTTCTAGTCTGCTATGAGCAGCCAGAGACGAGCAGCAGAGTCAGTCGAGACTACCAGGGTATTTTGAATCCAGACCTGGAGACTCGGCTGTTGTGTTGCAACCACGCACGAGCTGGAAGAGTCGGGGCATTGCAGCATCCTCGCCAAGGCACAAATGGCTTCTTTGAGGCTGAGGTGAGTGTGTGGGTGTGTGCATAAGAGATCATGTCATGGGGGCTCATCTAAATTTTCTTTTGCAGTTGTCGAATTGAAACGAATCAAATCAAAGTTTACCCGTATTTCTCATGCGAGCAGCGGAACAGCGAACGAGGCGTGAGCCCATATCTTCCAGCCCGGCTTTGTAGACCAACCAAGAGACTTCTCTCCAGCCACGAGTAGACTTTGTGGCTTAGTTCTTCCACCCTTGCCGCTTCTGGATCTTATCACAGGCTTGTTACATCCAGACTGCTTCAAGGCTCAAGCCTTGTGTGTCCTGCTATCAGACCTCGCCACTACCGATATCGGTCAACTGATCCAACATTTGCCGGCAAGCACAACACGATGCACAACGGCTAAAGAAGGCGCTCGCTGTCTCGAAATGCCCGCGCTCATTCATCATTTGTAGGCGAACCGCTCGTCGTCATGTGGCCACGTGGTCGGCAGCACTTTGCTAGGCAGACTGGAAGGGCAACGGCGTTGACTGGATGCTGCAAGCCTCCTCCCCCAGACGGGCGATGAGCAGAGCTGCACTCTCACAAGCCGCAAGGTGGACCCCTCCAAACGCCTGCGAAGATGCTGTCGCACACTCTGATCCGAAATACAGATGGCAAGCAAGGATCTAGAAAATAAACAAAGTGCCAAGCTCCTGAAGGGGGGGGCTGGACAGCAAGGCATCGGGCAGGCAAGTGGCCTGATTCCACGACGCGGGCCGCCCCCTACCATGTCCATTCGTTCATCTGGAGAGCTGCAGAAGCCATGTTTTTTTTTTTTTTGGGTTTTTTTTTTGAGTAACAAAAGTGTCGTTTCTCCGCGGACGATGGAGCGACGGGAAGTGGCTGGCCTGCCCTGTCAGATTGATGGCGTTTTCCTCCAGGCTAACTAGTGTTCCTTGCACACAGGGCGGGCGGATATTGCCGTCTGACTTGGCTCTTCGACCCCCCATCCCCCGGCTATCGGGTCATACGTTCCACCCCTCGGTACTTTTGACGGCATCACTGTGTCGAAACGAGCGTTGTCGGGGCAAGTGAGTGGCGAAGCCTCCTCCGCGCCGCGGGAGGTTGAGGGCTTGGCGCTGGGGTAACAGGAAGAAAAGCGACAAGTCGTATGCGAAAAGGGGGTGTGGGATTTATTTTTGCAGATCTCTGTCAAAGTCAAGCGTTGGACAATAAACTCTAAAGGGAAGCGCGCATCGCAAGTGCTCGAATCTATACGACGGAAGGTGGCGTTGTTTATAAGCCTCTTGTTTTGGGGGCCAGTCGCAACGGGCTCCTCATTGTCCGCCAATTTCCACATTCTGCATCCAGAACAGACACGAGAGCGCCGCAGGCAGCCCCCCTCCTTTGTCACGGGAGTAGTACGCCCCTGCCGACGTCGACTATTGTATATCGGCAGAGTGAGCCATGAAGACAGTAGATGCGCTCTGTGCGTGCGTGCATGCAAAGCAACAAAGCAGTATTTTGTTAAGAGTTTCGAGGATAAAGCGAGCGCCGGGTACAAAAGCTGAACTTTAAGCACGCGATAAGCTGATAATGTTACAATTTGATCGGCCAGTATTTGTAGAGGGTCAAAGAGTTCCCTGTCACATGAAGTGAAATGAGGAGTAGCGATTGAGCTACAAGTCTGCTTCTGGTTTCTTCAGATGAGGGCCTTTCTGCTCGAGCAGAGCTGCAATTTTGCTCATCTTCTCTCTTTTTTTCTTTGAGTGTCTCGCCACCCGCTATTTGTTTCATTTTCTACTCTCCATGTCCAAATGTCGCACCGCTGTCATTTGTCAGGCGTCGGGCCGGAAGCTGTCGTGAAATAAGCCAGCTATTGGTCGGACACGCATTTGCAGCGTTGAGTCCATCAGAGGGTTTCTAGCTTGTCAAAAAATTAAACAATGCGCGTAAAGAATGATGGATAATACACAGAAGCCTATAGTTTCTGCTCGTCCCCGACGCAGCTACTAATTTGCCAGCCGACGCAAATGACGGCGGCCTTGAGCTCGACAATGCACTTTCTGACTGCCCACTCTCGGAATGCCAATTGCTTTATGCCATCTGAGCTTGGTTGGCGAGTTGACTGCGTATTAAAAGATTGCTAAAGTCGAATGCCGTTCGAAACCGAGCCTTTTTTTTTTCATGACCTACTTGAAGTGCTGTTTCTACCGTGTCTGGACGAGGGAGAAACACGGGTACTGGCCAGCGGACATTGCCACCACGAGCATCTTCCGTTCGAAATACATGCAATTAAACCCCAAAGATGGTGTTAAAAGGAATAATTAAGCAAAACGCGTTCTAGAGATTTTGCTGCCGGGTGGAAACTTGTCGCCTCGGTCGAGACATGTAACACGGTGTCGAAGCATTCGCATGGCGTGTTGCGAGGAGATGTTGCGATAGGCTGGGAGACAACGACATGTCGATTTCGACATTCTTTTTGTCATCATATTTAAGTTTATATAATGTAATTGCCAGATCATTCTCTCGACTTTGTGGCTCTTCTGGGTTGCAGATGGGAATCCCTACGCCCCTCAACGGCACGTCGTCTGTCTCACGTGTATACTATCATATACCATGTGTAGCGATGTACGGCTATAGGCTTCTGCAGAACCAGAAAGCTGTCGTATAATGGTACCCAATGGGCTACGACTGCAACAGAAAGCGCGGTTTTGGAGTCGATGGTTGACACTGGGTCGGTCGAGTTTCCATGCTCGATCCCGGGGCCATGTGTTCTGGCACCATGACAAAGGCACCGCTATTTGCACCACACTGCTCGAAACCACTATTACGAAAAATGAAAGACATTGAGTACACACTGGTTCCAATATTGGTAGTTTGTAGAGGCCGATGATAGACTGCTTATGACCCTAAAGCCGAAGACCAATGCCCTGCATGCGTTGTTCTCCGGGCCCCCTGCCTGAGAAGTATATCTTACCGCGCAGCAAAGAAGAACGACGAGGGTTTAAGCGACCGAGTCGAAAAAATGGACTGGCAATATGGAAAACCAGTTTTTCTCCGGCAGGACTGGCTTCCAGCATCGCCGACCTGACAACCTGGCAACGAATAGCCGCTGCTGCAAATTGCCTTCTTCATCTGCCTCTTTCTCTTTACTCTTGACATTTTGCGTTGAGCTGTAGAAGAGACTTCGCTCTGCAGGAGCAGCAATTCAAGGAGTACGAATTTGTGCGCAAGTGTTGACACTGCATGCTGGACCTCTGCGTTGAAGATTCAATAGGCACTTCGGCCGGTTGGTCGGCATTACGCGTCGGAACGGGGCATATCGTCGTCCTGCACAATAAATCGGATGTATAAGTAGTCTAAGTGCTGTGTAGTTGTGGGAACTGCTCATGTATATCGTCTACGGCCGTGAGACCTGAATGCCACCATCGACTGGCAGGAGACTGAGGCGAGCCGAGCCGGAGGACCAGCTGCACAGATACATCAAAGGGAGGGCAAGAGCTAACAGGAGAGAATGCACCAAAGAAGCTGCGTGTCTTAACGATGAGTACAACTGGCAAAGAATGGATGAGTAAAAAAGGGGAAGGAGCGGGCGTTAAGCGGAGGATGGGAAATGTACAAAAGGAAAGGCCGTGTGCGCTGTGGCCATGGACTAACCTTTCTTCATCACAATCACCGCTCGACGTAAATGTCTTCTACTTTTCCATTGCAAGGACAAAACTAAGCATCCCAAGATATCGCTATGCGTCTCTTTCTCGTTGCCATTTTCCTCGGTGTCGTTTCCGGGTGAGTCTGGGTTGTGCTCGCTGCATTTAGTGGCCGTGTCACATGCCGCGCTGGTAGAGGGTGCTAACACGACTTTGCAGTGTGTCCACATGGTATGTGACGCCCGGAAAAAGTCGGTATATGGAAGACCCGTGGAGCAGACCGGAGAGATGAAGAGGCAGAGAGAGAAGGACGCGCGCCTCTCTGTTTGCCGTACTGATAGTTCTCCAGGGCTTGCCATTGCAAAGATGATGTCGACGCCACTGCTGAATGCTGTATAAATGGCGAGCTCAGACAGGGGACGGTAAGTGGCTTAGTATGATGGACCGAGAAGATTTGACAGCTAACATTTTTTCGTCCAGCAAAGTGCCTCGTGACTGGTAGCACGCCCAGCTTTGATGCACTCATGAAATGTTGCCCTGATCGCACAAGCTACTACCTGCTGTAAAGTCTTCTGGATGTAGCTTATCGGGTACTTGGTTCTTGTCGGGAATACTTTTAGGAGAATAAGAATAATGTTGTCATATGAAGATGTTGGCACCGTGATGTAATGGAGCATCAGTCGACGATCAGTTCGACTTTGTCAAGAGCCTCATTGTGTCGTAGCTTTGGCCACGACTTTGTTCACTGTGAAGCAACGCCTTTTCATTTTTGATTAGAGCTCGCCTCCTTGCAGGAAATGAATCATTATAAAATGTATAAAAAAGATTTCGATGTCTGGAAGAATCTGAGCGACTTGGCGAGCGGGCATGCTGCGAAGCGCCAGCTTCGAGCGGCTTCAGGGCCAGTGCCAGGAAGTGGGTGTGCAGTCAAGTGGATTTAAGACGGCCTCGCACTGTCTCGGTGTGCTCGCGAGATGTGGCCGATGGCTTGTGACTTGTCTTGGGGCAGTGGGTGGCTCAACTAGGACTCAACTAGGCAGCTGCGGGATCAACATTGATTGGGACAGAATGTGTCAAGATGCCTAGGGCGGACGTGACCAGTACCACCCTTTTGGGCTACACCGTAACTTTGGGCCTGCATAAAGCCGTGACGGGCAAATGCAGGCTGGGTAGCAAGGATGGCGTTTTTGGGGGGAGAGTGAATGCCATGTTGGCTGCCTCGAGAGAACCAGTCTCTTCTCCTGCGCGGGGCATCGGGCATGGATGACTTGCTTGATTGAGCTCGCTTGAGGATCTAGTGCAAAGGGCCCTGGAGATGATCTACAGACAAAGGTCGAGAAGATGGCACATGTCTAGGCAGGAATGAGCAAGTGACCTCGTACATGGCACAGCGACTGGCGGGGATGGGATGGGATGGCGGCGGGTAGCTTGACTGCTGTACGGAGGATGGTGAGTCGTGGAATGGACATGGACAGGTGGGGGAGACGAGGAAGCCAAATCGGATGGCGGGGTAAATCCTAGGTAGGTAGGTAGTTACTAGGGCGCTCATTGGTGGCCTGACAGCTGGGCGGACATACGTGTATGGGAATACGATGCGGTCAAGCCAGATGCTCCCAATATTGGCATGCTGGCCATCTGTCTGCATTTTCCAACTTTGGTACTTGTCCTTACGATGCATGCTGAGTGGCACAAGGCAACTACCTAGTAAAGGCCCGCAGGCAGGCATCAAGGCACCTGAGGCTGTACCCCGCAGCGTCAGTGGCAGCCGTGAATCAGTAACCAGATCATCAACTAAATCATCAACCAGACCACTTGACAAATTCACTGCAAATGGCCGGGCCGCCACTGGCTTTGGCGCTAATTTAGGCACTTGACTGCTGCTTGATTGTGACTGTTGCGGCGCTGCCCTACTGAGGTGGCACGGGTGGCACACTGGAGAATACCCACCCACCTGTCACCACCACTCCATTTCCCATTGACTGACGATGCCATTTATTCTCGTGCCCGTCTTTCTCATCTTCTCATACACTACGCCTCTCCATAACCTTGTCGGCTGTTCATCTCTCGCTATATTATTCCACAGCCACGGCCACCATCCGTTGCTGCCGTCTCACCACCACCATCTTCTTCTCGAGCATCAGAATATTCCACATGTGCCGCGCACCTACAATATTCTCGCCACACACTAGCTCAGACAGATAGCGTCCCGGGTGCCCCCCCCCACACGAATAACCCGCGATCCACGAAACCAGCCTTCAGCGACGTCATAGCTTGGCTCTCCCAACGCCAGTCTTTTCTCAAAGCGACATCTGCATAGTCCTGCAAATCACAAACAGCTGCAGGCGAAGGACAAATCCCTTCTCGTAGCTCGCTACGCTTGCGCAGAACCTACCCCTCTCCCCGCCATGAATCACGCCAGAGTCAAGGCCCTCAAGGGCAACAAGACCGTCTCTCGCAAGGCCGTCAAGTCGGGCCGTGCCTCGGGCGCCGTCACACCGCAGGGCTCCTCGGGCTCCCCGATGACGTCCCTGCTGACCTCGCCTACGCACTCGGCCTCGCACAGCCGCCCCGCGTCGGACAGCGACTCGGATGGCAGCGACTTTGAGCTCGACGACATGATGTCGAGCATCCACTCGGCCGACTCCCTCGAGACGCCTGCCGACGACGGCGCCGCCGCCGGCTCGGCCCTCGACACCGACGCCCTCATCACCGCCATTCAGGACCGCAAGCACAACAACACCGACCTCCGCGAGCAGTACCTCGACGCCTTTATCCGCTTCATGCGCACCCGCTACACCGAGGATGCCCACCTCTGGCTCGACGCCGCCGCCGTGCCGCTGACCGACGCCTTCCTCAAGGGCGCCAACCGCGGCGACTCGCCCCGCGAGCGCCTGCTCAGCCTGCAGGCCTACTGCCTCACCCTCGGCACCGTCGAGGATATGGAGGTTTACGACGGCGCCTCGCGCGCCCTGCGCCAGATCCTCCTCGACGACGACGACGATGCCTGCCGCGTCTGGGCCCTCCACGCCCTCGCTATGAGCGTGCTCTACGGCGGCGGCGCCGAGGAGGCCGCCCTCGAGACCATGGAGTATCTCGTCGACATTGTCCAGAGCGACGGCGAGAGCGTCGAGGCCCACGACAACGCTGCCGTAGTCTCCGCCGCGCTGCTCGCCTGGGGCTTCGTCGCCGCCCACGTCGACGACTATGCCGACTACGCCGACTCTGCCATAGACGCCTTTACCGACCAGCTCGACAGCGGCGACGTCGAAGTCCAGTCCAACGCCGCCATGTGCGTCGCCCTCATCTACGAATCCTCAAAAGCCCACGAGACGGAGACGGGCAAGCCCTTTGACCTGCAGTATGACCCCCAGCGCCTCGTCGGCCGCATCGCCGAGCTGGCCCGCCTAAGCGCAAAGTCGGTTTCGCGGAGGTCCCGCCGCGACTTGCGCGAGGCCCTCGTCAGCGTCGTCACCTCGCTCGAGCGCGGCGTCGGCCCCTACTACTCCACCGCCCTGTACATACCCGAAAAGGACGAGCGCGTGCCGGCCGCCCAGCGCACCGACGACGGCCGCGCCGAGTACGGCTACCGCTACAAGCTGCGCCTGCAGAACAGGGCCGCCAAGGTCGACACGTGGTCGCTGTACTTTCGCGTCGCCATGATGAAGCTCATCTTTCGCGGCGGGCTCGACAAGCACATGTTTATCAACCCCGTCGTGTCCGAATGTCTCGAGGACGCCAACTTTGCGCAAGAGTACTCGGCGGAAGATGCGAAAAAGGCACGCAAAAAGAAGGAGTGAAGCTTCACTCTACGAGTGACGCTGCATGTCTGCTGTTGATACCTGGATTCCCTTTTTTTTGCTCGGAAGTTTACGGACATTTGCATCCTTCATTTCCTTGGACTGGTTCGCTATAGAATATAAACGAGGCGTTACATGGCTGGGAAAATTGTCGCATTCATACTCAATTCTTGCCTTTTTAATACTTCTTGTTCGTGTTAGAGCTTTCAAGATAAAGTGATTACGAAATAGTAGAATTGTAGATTCTCAAAAGCAACACTGGTTTATCTCTGGAGAAGGTTGAGACTCGACGCTCCTTAACATTTTACATCATGCACAGTCAATCAACTTCTGGCTTGCACTTTTGGCTGTATGTCAGTGGATAAATTCCAGAGTCCGTTCGGATATCCTGGTGCGCTTCAACATGCTCTTTGAGGATGAGGCCGGGGTGTCCAAGTATGAGCGCAAAAGCAGAGGCTAAAACCATCCTACCATTTGGTGAGCGCCGTTAGCAACAGCCGAGGCTGAGATGAGCGAAGCAAACATTTTGGGGGAAATACAGACACTCCCTCGAGCACAATGAAGAGCACTTCGTCACGCACCAAAGACCCGCGATAGCCCTGGCGTAGCTCGACCAGACGGAATACGCAACGAATAGTGATGAGCAGTATGGCAAGAGATAAGAAGCTGAAAAAGGTGTACGGCCTCCAACTTTGTATGTCCGTGTTAATGCCGGATCGGAAATATCGGTACATGTACTCGCCCATAAAGCCGCAGAAAGTGCAAATGGTAAATACCTGAAAAGAGAGACCAGACAGGGCAAGGTCAACCCCAATTTTGCTGGTCCCCTTGGATGCGACAGACAAGGCGCCACCAGTGGCTTGGATGACTAGCGAGAGGAAATCACACGGTACGAAGATCCAGTAAAAGTAGCTTGGCTTGAAGCGAGAGAGGGTTGGCGACAAGGTGGTTATGACCTGAGCGAGCGTGACGTAAATGGCGGCGCAAAATTAGACGGGAGTAGTCGTGACGCAGACTAAAAGAACGAGCAGGTCAAGTTGGCGGCTTGCAAATCGTCCTAGGCTGAAGAATACGTACTGATATGAAGCATAAACGCTGAAAAGTTGAATGGATTCGTATGCATCATCATGACACGGCCAATGTATCCCAGAATTGCAGAAACGCAGCCGAGGAGGATGCTACCCGTAAAGAGCCACGATTTCCAGCGGATGCCTTGATAGAGATGAATAGCGCCCGCGACCGCGAAAAGGGCAATGAATGCCGAGTTTGCTCCCAGGGATGGACGGTAGCCGTACACGGAATACTGCACGGGGCAGATGGCGAGTGTGCAGCTACCCTTGGGCCCAAATACAATAGTGCCGGCTGGTATTTCTTGTAGACTAGAAGGTCCGTATGGTGTTCCTGGGCTCGATGGTGGTTGTTGGGACATGCTGGCGATGATGGACGTTGCTGTCACTGCACGAAGAAGGATTGAACATGGGAGGAGGGAGTACAACTGTGAATGGATGACGAAAAGGCGGTATTTTCGAGAGATGAGCAAGATTCAATGACTGTCAAGGAAGATTTAGACATACACAGAACAGATTGCCAAAACGTGACGAATGCTATCTCGACTCGGAGCCCAGATCGCTGTTGGCAATGCACCCGTCGCAGTTGCGAGATTGTGAATTTGTGAAAGCTGCATCCGAGAAGACCCCCAAAAACGCCAGAAAGAAAAGACATGGAATCAGCACCTAAGGTCTTTATTGATGATGTAGCACGTCGCGTTCGGAATCCGACGAGACGCATGACACGGGCGCTTCGAGGGGCCATTTTCTTGGTCTGGCGAGGCTCGCTGGCGGGGACCACCAAAGACATGACTGCGTGGCAATATAGATTCGACAGGACGCCTTTCTTCGCATTGCAAATGCGGCAATCGGCGGTGGTGTCACAATTGGCATGACTATGATGTATGTGCCCGCAGGACTGGCGCCTTTTTTCTCTTTCATTACGTTGCCTGTCTCTTGCAATGGCCGCAGACAAGCTGACAATATTTCCCTCCGCTAGCCTGATACGCGAATGGGGCGACATGACTACCGTTGGCAAGATCCTAGAGACGGGCATGCTTATCGTGCAGTTTCTTACCGTCGTGCTCGACATTATCGAGCTCGGCAGCGCGGTCGGCCTGTACGCCGTGTCGGGGGCCTTTGCCGTGGCGCTGCCTATATTCGGGGCTGTCCTGGCCGTGATCGGCGTCATTCTCATGATCCTCAGCTTCTTCCTCAACAAAGAGGAGAAGAAGACGCCGCCAGACCCGGTCAAGGAGTTCATCAAGAACGAGGTCCGGACCCTCGTCAGGGAATTGGCCGACGCGCCGGCGAACCAGCTCACGTACGACATACAGCCCGAGAGCCTGCCCGGCGGCGCGCTGGCCGCGCTGCGCATCAAGGTGAGCAACAACTTGGGCGCCGACGTCACCTCCACAGCTCGACCGTCGTCCTCACCTCTGGTGACGACGACACCTGCACGCTCAAGGAAAAGGCCTTTGCGCTGTCCAAGGCCGACGACCCCAAAAAGGACACGGCCGGCCACGTCTACCTCGACCAGCCGGCCACCGTCACCGGCAGCCTGAACAGCAACCGCATGGGCAACGCCGCTGAGTTTTACAAGCTCACCCTCAACATCTTTGGTCCCGAGCAAAAGGAAAAGGTCGGCCTGGACGATCTCATCGTAAAAAAGGGCGAGAGCATCACGGCCATGTGGAGCGGTACTGCGGCCAAGGCGGGCAAGGGTGTTGTCGAGGTTGTCGAGAGGTGGGCCAAGGACAGCTCGCACAAGTAGGCCTGGATCACGCGCACGTAACAACGTAGTAGATTGGGGCTGGACAGAAATAAATAGCGTTTCTCAGAGCTTAACAAGTAAAGCCCTCTCCTAGTAAGTAGCAAATTTAATGTATAGAGTAGTTAATCCATTGCAATTACGTGTAGGATGTGGCTCAGCGCCGGTCTGACACTCGCCCGGCTACTGAGCTACCAAGTTGATTATGAACTCGCACGCACAGTCTCTGTCGCCCAAACCCTTGGCCACACCATAGGCAGGCAGCCGCACTAAGCCCTAGCCATGTATTTGCAGAAGATTGCCTTCCGAAGCGTCCTCGCGCATTCGCTGCCACGCCGTTTGCTCAGCACATTTGGCTCATGCAAAGGCTACAGCAGTGATTGCATTTTTCAGCTGCTCTCGACTCGAAACAAAGCTCCATCCCTCCTCGCAGACTTAAATGGGCCCTCGCCTCCATCGGCTCAGTCGGAGCCTATCAGCGTCAGCAATGAATCTAGCTAGAAGCGCCAGTGCTGGAAGCTCACAGGTTGCGTGTCGGTAATAGTCGCCGCGGCGGCTGTTGGCTGAACAGTCACAACGCTAGACGGCGTGACCAAAGGGACCTCAGCGCGATCAGACATTTCATATAAACGGAAATTGAATGCCGGACTGTATTTATTTTTCAGTGACATTCTCGACCATGAGTAGCCACGTGACAAATTTGATACGCAGCAGTCTTGTCAAGGCCCGTTCTCTACAGCCTGATTTAGCGGGCAAGGCTAATTGGAACGACAAAATCAGCCTCGCCTCACCGCGCCGACCCGTTCCTATGCGGACTGCCCCATCGTCTCAATCTCATAGTGCACTCGGCTTTTCCTCTATCCTTGTCAGTTGCTGCCGGTAGCCGTCGTCAAATCACGGATCCCCCGGCCCCGGGCGTCGTCAGCAGCGTTCCTGCGTTGAATGCTCTTCACCCGCCAACCGGCCACATCGCCCTCGTTCTTCAAGCCTTTGGTCCTCTACGGCGGCATCAACCCCGAAAAAGCATACCGAAATAATGTATGCAAACGCCAGCGCCCGCCAGAACCGGCCTGATCGCTCGCCACAGGCCGCAGCGACGAAGGGAACTGTGCCGCTCATTTGGATGTACATTACAACCATTTCACTGACTGTCGATGCCATGGCTGTTCTGCACTTTATTTTGACTAGATACGTCTTCGACTGCGCGTGGCACGAGGCTCCAAGTTGGGCGCTTCCCGGATCGGCCATGCTGGCTTCCATCTTGGTCACGCAGGCGATTTTGAAGACTTGGCCAGGCTTCTACTCCGCCAGATCTTTCTTTGATTTCTCGGGATTGAAACGATAGGGAAGACTCTATATGCACAGTATTTAACACGGATTCCCCTTTTTATCGACTTCAGCCTCTGTCACTCGGCGCCCAACCGCCGAAAGGTGTCGCCAAGCCGCCCACCATGGGTTGGTTGAATGCGCTTTGGTCGAAACGCCCCATTTTCCCCAACTTTGCTTACACTTTTTCCTGCCTGGTCGGCTCTGCTCCATTCTTTTTCTGCTTTCATCCACTGTCTATGCGAGCTTTGCTGTCCTGCTGCATATGATGTGCGACCGGAAGAGTTCCCTTTGCAGAAGTAATAAGCAGGTGGAGCTCAGCTTTGGAAACATTCTGGCGTTGGAAACACCTCTTTCAGGGAAAAGCCCGAGACGAATGCAGAGCGTCTGGTATCGTGTTTTCATCATCACATGTTGCTCTCGGGGATGGATTGACTGTGCAGTCGCTATATACATGCCTTTACGTTTGGTCGTGCCTCTGGCGCGGAGTTCTGGTCAGCGCGTCCTCAGGAAACAATCACAAACAGGGAGTAAGAAGTCAAGAGTTAAAGAATAAACTAGGCCAATTTGAAGTAGAAGCATGTAAGCAATTTTTGAAAAGCTGAGGGCATAGTGTGCTAGCACTTCCTTGTTGTTGGCCACTGTCTCAGTTCAGGAAGTGATCCCAGGGAAGCTCCTCCATCACAGTATCTTGAATCATGTGCAGCTCGCCAACCTCGTCGTCAACCTCAGTCCAGAGCTCAAAAGTATCGTCCACCTTGTCCGCCTCGTGGGCCTCGCGGGTGAAGTTGGAGGGAATGTCGACGGGCGAGAGCGAGGCCAGGACCATTCCGGCCCTGGTGCGGTAGTACTTGAAGAGCGGCGCCTCGTCACGCTTCGAGACCTTGGCGTCCTGCACCTCCCAGCCGTCATTCTTGCAGGGCTCGTTGTTGCAAAAGTTGACGCCCTTGGACCCCGGGTTGCCGAAGCCAATCAGGAAGCTCGTCTTGCCCTCCTTCTGCCACTTCTTCTGGAGGGCGCCCACCTTGCCGCCCTGGGAGCTGTTTTCCTTGCCGGGCACGCAGCGCGAGACCTGGTGGCCGCTGTCGGCCTCCTTTGTGCTCGCAAAGGGATACTCGTCGCACGACTCGTAGCCGTCGCCGCGGTGGCCCGGGCCCGACTTGCCCTTGTTGCACTTGTTGCCGCTGGCGCACCCGGCGCTCTTGCGGCGCTCCTCCTTCTTGTCCTCGCTCGGAAAGTCAAAGGTCAGCGTCGTGGAGAAGCTTGGGCTCGCGCAGCGGGTGGCCCAGCACATGTTGGTGCAGACCTCGGGGATCTTGTCGCAGAGGAAGTTCAGGTCCGGAGGCGTGGCCTGGGCGTGTCCCGCGAGAGAAATCAGACCAGCCACTCCCGCGACAATAAGGGTGGAAATCTTGACGAGCATGATGAAGAGTAGTATAGAAGATGTATGTAGGATCTGAAGGTGCTGCAGAAGTTGTCGTGTGTCGCTCTTTTGCGCAAGACGGTCTCTCCTATTTATATTGATGGATTGCTATGGAGTTCTTGGCCGCAACAGCCTCTCGCGCTCCTGCGGAGAGATTGATTCCTCTCGGCACAGCCTCACACTTGAATAACGGCACACTTCCTCGTCTAAATCAGCCTGTTCTCTTTTCCGCAGATGACGGATCAACAGACTCGCATGCGCATGGTCAGCGGCATCAGCACCCAAGGCACACCGAGTCGGAAATGAACACACTGGGCGCTTACGCGCAGGTACTCACCAACAACATATGCATGTCTGATGTAGTGCAACTTTGCAAAATCGATAGCTCCAGGCAAAAATAACTCTCGAGCATCTCGATGAAGGCTCAGTGTGGTGGCATCTTTTGGTGTGTAGCAATGGCCCACATCCGGCTCATTCCTTTTTGGTGACGATCATCCGGAGATCGTGCACGAGGCTGCAGCTTCCACAGCGCCCGCACGGCCCAGCATGAACGAGGCTGGCTAGCCTCTGCCCGGAACTGCACGGAGATCGCCCACTTGTCTGACATTGGTTGGTGTAGACTGTGAACACGAGACGCTATTCGTTGTGAGCAGCGTGGCGGTGCATAAGCATGTTTCGCATTACCCGAGCCGTGCTGAAAGGAGCAGCGTCGCGTAAGCAGGAAACAAGTTGCGTTGCCGACGATGTTCTGCCAGAATACCTCCCAAGGTGGTCCACCCAAGACAGGCATCACATGACGTCGAAATGACGGTGGCTGTTTGTTGAGGCAGAATACAAATGCTTTCGGTTGACCTCTCACTTACCTTTGCCTGTGTAACAGCAACAGAATCAGCAACATCTCTTGAGCAATCACATTGGCCATGAGTACCCAAGACGATGACAACAGCACCAAGGTGTACTGCACCGTTGATGATTTGAATGAAGACGCAATATGCAAATTCCTGGTAAACGACGCTGCAGACACCGTTGAAGAAGTCAAAGAGCAATTCAGCATCATATTGGTGCCGGGGCAGAGACCTCTACAAATCTTCAAGCATCAACGCGACACTTACAAAGTGCCAAACTACAGCGAGCAGTCGTTCTTTCTAATCGTCGACTCGGCGGATGCCACAAAGAATGGTGTGTTGCTCTGCAACCTCGAGGCCAAGCATGGCTTCGCGGATGCGGTACGTAATCTACCAGACATGGCGTGCATGACGGCGACGTCCCTGTCCATTGCCAACTCCAACTGGACCGAGGTGCGGGAGGGAACCTGGCACGACCAGGAGCCGCCAGTTCGCCGTCTCGCCGTGTACGACAACCGGAATGAGGGAGATAGGGATAGCTTCCACCCGCTCGCAGACGCCGTCGATGTCGGCGTGCACTACGTGAATGACGAGGGCGAGCCGCGATCCGTCGGCAGCATAGACGACCTATTCAGATACGTCGCCATTTCGCTCGACCAGTCCTGCGAGATGAAAGAGATCGTCAAAAAGCATCAGCAACACGCCGAGGAAAAGAATCTGGACTCCAACCTCTTCGCCGTCGTCGACGACAAGTTTGCAGCCGAGGGTGCTCTTCTCGTCCAGACGGAGCCGCGAAAAGAGCTCCGGTGCAAGCCGCCGGTGGCGGGCGAGCTTCTCTACTGGAAAGAAATTGGCTTCATGGACTGGGACGAGATGGAAGATTTCGCGTCCAAGCACTCTGAATTTGAGAAGTGAGGGGACTTAGCTGCGCAACGATAAATGAGTGCCGACCTGGCTGGCAGGGGGCGCCGCCAACAGAGACGCTGCCACTGTTGAAACCTCGCTGTGTGTTCAGATCAAACTTTGACAAATTTCATACTCGGTTTATTTCAGCTACTTCAATATTAGGCATCAGCTGCTGATCTCTCTGTCCTTTGTTGTGGTTTATTGCCCGTCAAAGTTCATGTCTATTTATATCGATGAAGCTACTAGTCTATTGGGCGAAATAGTTTAAACTATGCTCGCGCTATATTTTTTATGATTATATGCTACGAGCCCCTGCTGGTCTTCATTAATTCGTTTTTTTTTTCAATTCAGTGGAAGGTTACTACCCGGTCTGTTTGCTGTTGCGCCGCGAACCCTGGGTCAGGTATTTGGAGCAGTGACATCAACTCCACCTGACGAACCGCACACCATCGCCAGGGTGCAAAAACCTGCAACAGGCATTGTCCATCAGCTGCACAAAAACCCGATTCTCCCTTCCATTACCATTCACCGCCAAGAATGGCTGAGAACACTTCATTCGACGAGGCCGAGCCCTCTACCGAGTTTCTGCGCTTGCGCTGGCAAATCACCGACCGCCCAGCTGCTGCCTGCGTAAAGGTGCTTCAGGACCCCGAAGACGCCGCCTCTGCGCAGCAACCCTTTCAAGCCGCCGACGGCACGCTACACGCCATCAGCAGCGCGCCGTGCAGCAACCCGCCCACGGCACACCTGAAGCTCCAAATTGAAGAGGCGACGTACCTCGGCATCGAGGGCGACGTGAGCGAGGCTGCCGCGCCCAGCCTCGACATGGCCGCCGCCGCCGGGGAGGACTTCATCACCATCCGCCAGTACGTGGAAAAGGCGCACCCGTGGTTCGTGTCGCAGAGGCAGAAGCATTTTGAGGGTTACGGCTACTCGGAGAATGGCGGACAAGCGCTCCCGGCCGACGCGGAGCTGTGGTTCGATCCGTCGTCGCCGAATGTTATTCACTTTTTCGACTCGGTCGAGTCGGAGCCGCCGTTTACGTTTGAGTGGAGTTTGGTCGCGGACATGGCGTCGGGGATTGTTCACGGGCACGAGGATGATGAGGAGGACTATGGGGATGAGGAGGAGGGTGAGATTGACCCGATTGAGGAGATGAAGTGATTGAGCAGATGAGGTGACTGCGGAAGACGCATATTCGAATTAAAAAAAAACCCCACGTTTGAACGGCACAATCGGGTGCGTTATATGAAAAGCAAGGGCTGGATGTTTTGTGGTGTCGATACGTACCAAACTAGTCTGTAGCCCTATACAACGTGAGCAACGATGCAACGAGAATGAGAAGAGGATCTGAACCAGGTAGAGAATCATTATGCCCTGGCATGATTTTTGCCGCGATGCAAGCGTGTTGGAGTGCATGCGGGCCCTCCTTGACAACGCCCTATGGTAAGTTGAAGTTTCCAATATTAACAAAACAGCTTGATACGCATGAGCAACGTGCTCTAGCGAGCCGAGATGATCGACTCTGCAGAAACAGAAGCCATAGAAAGGTGTCAAAGTACATCAATGAAAGTGTGTGCGTCCGGAACTAATGCAGAAATGGCCTGATTTTGTCCTGGCCTGGCCGGGGGCGGCAGCACACCCTCACGGACTCCCACGCAAATGGTCGACCAATTCAACGCTACGAGGCCAGCTTGTTTACCCCACGACCAGGCTGGCTCCTTGTGGCGCCGGTCCCATGACATCAGTGGACGGCGGGAAAGAAGCCCTGTCAGCTTAATTTCTTCAGCAAATTGACGTTCCGAAGCTTGTCATCTTCCAGAATACGCGGAAGAATCGGGGCATGGGTGTTGCCGACGGTCGGAACGTTGGGCCGGCTTTAGCCTGACCGTCTGTCTGACTTGCTTTGTTATTTCTGATCGGACGGCTGGACACATGATACGCGTATTGTGCACTTTGGACGTGGCCCGTGGCAGAGTCGCAGCCAGCTTACGGGCATTCACAAGGTGGGCGTCTTGGCTGGCTCGTATGGGCTCTTGTGCAGCGAGCGTGCGTCGGCTTGAACTGCGTGCATTTCTTCTTTCAACATTCTTTTCAGGATGGTCAAGCACAACAGGACAATGGCAACCTCCAAATAGATTGGATCATGTCGCACCTTTTTTGTTAGTTGGATGCTAATAACTTGGGCTTGACTATCGCGTCTTTCCCCGCTCGGCTGAATTCATACAGCGCCTCCCCAGTCTAAATTGCCACCAACAGACCGCACAAAGCCCCCGGAATGCCCCTGTAATCCCCACCCACCTGCTGCCCGTCTTCCCGCCTCTCCACGCTGGCGTTTGCAACCCACTTGTCCCTGGTAAGCTCCCTCACCCAGTTCCCAAGCCTAGCTTCCGACGTGACACTTCCACTTCAACCTCGACAACGCCGTCTACGCTGTATCCTTTCGTGGAGCCATCTCGTGCAATTATGACCTCCCTTGCTCGTTGAATCACACCGCATCGGAATATCAATTGCGCTTTGTTTGCCATCTCTGGCGCCCGCAGCAACTTGCCGCAATTAGATCACCCAGGAATATCACTGCTGTCTCGCCCGCATAACCATTGTCCGCAGCAAATGTCTTAAACGCACACCCAACACACACTGCATGCAGAAATGACCTAAACCGAATTTTTTTGACCAGCTTGCCGCAGAGGTTAGCCCACGTTGCAAAGTTTTCCCTCTTTCGCAGGGTTCTCGTGTCCTCTCTGGTACGGACATGGGCTCTCTAGATGAGAAAACGGCCGAAGGACCGTCTCTCCCAGCGGAGATTGGCGGGGAGAGCGACAAGACAGACCGAGCCAGCTCCATTGCCACATCCCTAGAGCAAACGATCAACCAGAAAAGGGATGGCGATGTGCGCAGATTCTCGCTCTCTGGCGCTGGCCAGCTCTCTTTGGACGATGTAGCCAGTGTTCGAGTCCAGATTCGCGACCTCGAAGTCTCCGTCAACACCGCGCCGTCATGGCTCGCCCCCTCTACATATCCCGGCCTCTTCAAGTCAAAGTTTAACACGGCTCCCGAGATGAAGACACTCATCCATTCCGTCAATGCCGATCTGGCACCCGGCAGTCTCACGGCCATTATTGGAGGCAGTGGCTCGGGCAAGACGACGCTGCTCAACACCATGGCCGAGCGCATCTTCAGCTCCCGGCTGCATCAAAATGGCATTGTCACGTTCAACGGTGAGGCTGGCGTCCAAAATGTGCGCCATGCCTACGTTATGCAGCAAGATATTCTTCTGCCGACCTTGACTGTGCGCGAGACTTTGCGATACGCAGCCGACCTTCGCCTACCATCTTCTATGAAGCGCAAAGACCGATGGCGCATTGTCGAAGAGGTCATCCGCGAACTGGGCCTTAAAGAATGCGCCGAGACAAGAATCGGAAACTCACAGCACCGCGGGTGCTCGGGCGGCGAAAAGCGGCGCGTCAGCATCGGCGTCCAGCTCCTGGCGAACCCATCCGTTCTATTTCTTGACGAGCCAACCACTGGCCTCGACGCCACGAGCGCCTATCAACTCGTCCGGACTCTCAAAGCCCTAGCGAGAAAGGGCCGCACAATCATTACCACCATTCATCAACCTCGTTCTGAAATATGGCATCTCTTTGACAGCGTCCTCATTCTGACGAGAGGCAGCCCCGTTTACTCTGGCGACGCGTTTGAATGCATTCCGTGGTTTGAGAACCAAGGATTCCCTATTCCAACCTTTGTCAACCCTGCCGAATTCGTTATTGATATCGCTGCTGTCGACAATCGCACGCCAGAGTTGGAAGCCGAGAGCAGCATACGTGTCGAGAACTTGAAGCGGCAATGGGGCCATGAGAGCGAAAAATTATTTGTTCCCTTGGGTGCCGTGGTCAGCCAACCGCATCGCCGTCATCATCAAATTCACTCTCATGGACAAGGCGAACGCGCTGGCTTTTTCCGTCAGCTGCAGGTTTTGACCTACCGAACGTTCAAGGTCACATATCGTGACCCAATGGGCATGACTGCCGCCATTCTGGAAGCTGTACTGCTCGGCGCCATCACAGGCTACATGTTCTGGAATGTAGGCCGCGATCAAGCCGGTATCAGATCCCGCGAAGGCGGCCTATACATTACTTCTGGTCTGCAAGGCTATTTGATTCTCTTGTTCGAGGTGTATAGACTCACCATCGACATGCCCACCTTCGACCGCGAAAACTCCGAAAACTGCGTCGACCCTCTTCCGTTTATTCTGTCTCGCCGGCTCGCACGAATACCGACGGAAGACGTGCCAGTGCCACTGATCTTTGCTACTTTAATGTATTTCATGTCGGGATTTGATCGCGAAGTGGGAAAGTTCTTCACGTTTTTTGCAATTACTCTACTCAACCAATACGTGTCTGTGACATGCGCCATGGCGTGTGTCACAGCCGTGCGACACTTTCCCGGAGCAAGCCTCATTGCCAATTTGGCCTACACTATTCAGAGTATAGCATGCGGCATGTTTGTGCAGTCTAGCAGTATCCCAGTCTACGTTCGGTGGATAAAATGGGCCGCATACAACGTACGTCTTTGAGCTGAGACTATTCAGGATTCTTCTAACGTGCCCCAATAGTTCTATGCGTTTAGCGCTTATTGCGCAAACGAGTTCCAAGGTAGCTTCTACGCTTGCCCGTATCCTGGCGGCAAAGACAATCCCGCATGCGAGCAGTACACTGGAGCATATATCATGAAATCTCTCGGCTTTCCTACGAACTGGATTGCAAGACCGATAGTTGCGCTCGCTGCCTTCATTGCTTTCTTTTTGCTGCTATCCACGATCGGCCTCACATTTCTCAAAGTGGAAATGACTGTCGCCAGAGCTCGAACTACTGATACCGATCTGTCCGCTGGAAAGGAAAAGATGACGGCACGGTCCATCGCTGAGGTCAGGGCCATTGATGTCGGACTGGATAGATTTGCGCTTGCGTTGGACAAGAAGTCAGCCACTGGCAAGTCTCTGCCCAGGCGTCTTATTGTTAATCCAGTAACGACGACTTTCCCGGCTGGCACCCTCAACGTCATTATGGGTCCATCTGGTAGTGGCAAGACATCACTCCTCAATGCCATGGCACTGAGGTTGCGAAACTCTATCGGCACCAAATATCGGCCCTCTGGCAAATTGACATTCAACGGCGCTGTCCCTTCCGACTCCGTTATCCGCTCTGTCTGCTCGTATGTTTGTCAGGATGACGATGCGCTGCTGCCGTCACTCACTGTGCGCGAAACTCTGCGATTCGCGGCCGGTTTGCGTCTACCCTCATTTATGAGCACGCAGGAGAAATATGATAGAGCAGAAGAAGTATTGCTCAAGATGGGGTTGAAGGACTGCGCCAACAATTTGATTGGCAACGATATGATCAAGGGCATTTCGGGTGGTGAGAAGAGACGTGCCAGTATCGCCGTTCAAGTTTTGACGGACCCGCGAGTGCTGCTCCTCGATGAGCCGACTTCTGGTCTGGACGCATTCACGGCCAGCTCCATTATGGAAGTACTTCAAGGTCTAGCAAACGAAGGGCGCACGCTGATACTCACTATACATCAAGCACGCTCTGATCTATTCAAGCACTTTGGGAATGTCCTTCTGCTATCTCGTGGCGGCCATCCCGTGTATGCCGGTGCAGGGATCGATATGCTGGCATACTTTGGCAGACATGGATACGAATGCCCACAGAATACCAACCCTGCTGACTTTGCGCTGGACATGATTACTGTTGACTTGCAAAAAGAAGACGTCGAGGCGGAAAGCCGTGAACGGGTCAAGAAGCTCATTGAAAGCTGGAACGTGCATCCCGATGCAGCAGCAAAGACAGACGAGCCACGCCTGTCGGCTATTCACGAAGAAGCCGAGGAACCTGGGGAGAAACGAAGCAGCCAAAATGCCCGAGTTCATACTAAGGCAATGGAAGAAGGCGAGAGCAGCGACAGGACACAACTGACAGTTCGCAACGACAAAGACACCCCCGAGGTCAAAGGCGCCTTCGCAAGTACACCTCGCCGCTCCTTCAACCGCGCCAACCTTTCTACGCCAGCAGAGCTCGGTGCTCTTGTGCGCAAGCGCACTTCCCTTGCCAAGGCGCTGCCTCTGCTTTTGCGCCGCGCCGTGATCAACACCCGTCGTCAGCCGGAGCTCATTCTCGCGCGCACAATGCAAGTCGCCGGTCTGGCAGGCGTCTTCACTCTCTTCTTTGCGCCCTTCAAGCACGACTACTTTTCGGTGCAGAACCGCATGGGCTACGTACAGCAGGTTGGTGCCTTCTACTTTGTAGGCATGCTCCAGAACGTGGCCGTATATCCAGCGGAACGCGACGTCTTTTACCGCGAGGACGACGACGGCGTGTACGGCGTCGACGCCTTTCTTCTGACATACACGATTCTCGAACTCCCCTTTGAAATTCTCAGCTGCCTCATCTATGGAATATTCTCCACCTTTGCGGTGCGCAATCCCGAGACGGTGTCACTGTACTTTGCAACGTTCTTTGGCTGCTTTGGCGTCGTGTCCTGCGGTGAGAGCCTGGGCATCATGTTCAACACGCTATTTGCGCACACGGGCTTCGCGGTCAACATCATGGGCGTCTTCTTGTCCGTCGCCAACGGCATGGCGGGCGTCTTGTCCATCAACATGCCCGAGGCGTTCACCGCGCTCAACTACTTGTCGCCAATTCGCTACGCCACGCGTGCCATGGCGCCGTATGCGATGCGCGGCGTCAAGTTCCACTGCACGAGCGAGCAGACGCTTCCGGACGGGTCATGTCCCATCACGTCTGGGGAGCAGGTTCTGGACCTGTACAACTTTGACGTGGACCCTAATGTGAATGCCTACTGTCTTTTGGCATGCGTCATCATTTATAGGCTGATTGCGTGGGCACTGCTGAGAGTGACGAGGGCGCGCTGGAAGGACAAAAAGAGAGTTAAAGTCTAAGGCCAGGGACATATGTATGTTACTTGAGGGCCAACTTTTCCGTACACTTTTTGTAAACATGTTGGAACGACAACTAATACACTCAAGCGACTTAGATTAGACCAGCAGCACAAGCATGCTCAAATTTGAAGAACCAGTTGCGTATATATTATATCCAACATAAATGCATATGTACCATTAATGGGGTTCAATATAAACATGAATCGGGTGTTGAGGACCTGTTGCAGCTGCTGGCCGAGTGCAGGCCCATGATCGGTCGTCAAGTGGTCATGTTTCACCTTTATACACTTCTCTGCTGTTGCCTGGCACCAGCCAAAGTGTATCCAGCCCAGGCAGCTTCACGTCCACCTGCCCCTCGCGTCACATTTCGACGTAACAAATCCTTTGTAATGCCAACAGTATCGGACAGCAAAGGCGATCAACGACAAACCAAGCGCATCCCGCTATTCTAGTATGAGCGCTTCTCATCATCCGAGCTCGCCAGAGGAGGGGTACTGTGGCCCTCCAGCCTAGCCTGCTCCACGGCCTCAAAGTGATAGAGCGGAGGTTTGGTAGAGTTCTTCTGGAAGAGCACGTAGCGCTTGAAGAACCACGGCAGGGCGACCGTCAGCTGGTGGTGCGCAAACGTGCGGACCGGCACCGCAAAGATCCAGTCGAGCTCCTCGAGTGTGCGCTGCATCGTCTCCGGGACGAATAAGAAGATGAGGACAAACGCGACGACGTTGAAGCCGGCGTAGACGCCAAACGCGCCGACGGGCTTGGCCTCGTGCAGCAGGAACGGGAACGAGGTGCCCAGGACGGCGGCCCAGAAGAGACAGGTCGCGACAGCGAAGCCCATGCCCGTCTCCCGATGCGACAGCGGAAAGATCTCGGCCGAGTACGAAAAAGGCACAGGGCCGCAGCCAGGAGAGTAGAAAGCGGCAAAGAGGAAGACGAAGAGGCAGACGAGGCCGGTGCGGACGTCGCCCAGGTCTCGGGGAATGAGCGTGCAGAGGCCGGCGGCAAGCAACGACCAGAACATCTGCGGAAAGGTAAAGAGGAGCAGGCTGCGCCGGCCAAACGTGTCGATGGTCAAGAAGGCGGGGAACGCAAACACCCAGTTGACGATGCCGAAGCCAAAGGAGCCGATCATGGCGCGGAACTCGGTCAGGCCCGACTCCTTGAAGATGGAGGTCGAGTAGAAGGCGATGATGTTGATGCCGCATAGCTGCTGCGACAGCATGACGACAAACGCGGCGAGGTTGGCGCGGCGGACGCGCGGAATGGTAAAGAGCTGCGCGAAGCGGCTGACGACGTTGGACTTGCTGACGAGGCGCTCTTCGATCTCAAGCAGGGTGCCAATGTAGAAGATGTCGCGCGCGACCTGGATCTCGTCGTGGCGCAGCACCGACATGGCCTCCCAGGCCTCGGCGAAGCGGCGCTTTTTCATGTACCAGCGCGGCGACTCGGGGCAGAGGTAGATGCCGACGAGGAGGGGTACGGCGGGTATGAAGGGCGCGCCGAGCATCAGCCGCCAGTTGAGGCCGTGCGGGAGGTGGAAGACGGCGAGGTTGAAGGCGGTGCCGAGCATGATGCCGAACGCGGTCCACATCTGCCAGGACATGACGAGCGCGCCGCGGATCGAGGCGGGCGCATTCTCGGCCGCGTAGATGGGCACGGTCGAGGCCTTGGCGCCCATGCCGATGCCCATGAGGAGACGGCAGGCGAGCTGCTGCGGCCACGTGTGGCAAAAGGCGGAGCCGATGACGGGCCAGATGCAGAAATGCGCAGAGAACCAGATGGTGCCGCGGCGGCCAAAGTAGTTGTTGAGAGGGTCGGAGAGCCAGCAGCCGATGAAGCTACGAGCGACACCATGTCAGCTGGCAGGACTTAGATTGCGAAAGGAAGGAGAGAGAGAAACTCACGAGCTGCCAATATAAGGAGCGGCATTGATGAGGCCGACGAGAATCTGCTCGCGCGCGCTGTCGCCGCCGATGCCGTAGTACTTTGGGAAGAAGATGGTCGCGCCGTTGGCGCCCGTCTGGTCCCAGCCCTGCACGGCCGCGCCAATCGAGCACATGGCAATCGTCCAGAAGAGGCGCGCCGGCATGGCCCACTTGTTGGTCCTCTCGCGCTCCAGGACGGCGGCCTGCTCCGGCGTCAGCGCCTCGTCGGTGCCCTCGAGGAGGAGATGGCTGTCGTTGGGGTTCTGGGCGACGAGGGCGCCCTTGCGGAGGATGGCGAGGTGCTCGGTCAAGCCGCGCGCGGCGGCAAAGTCTGCGACGTTTTGCATGAGCTCGTCGCGGGGGATGCCCTCGAGGGGGTTGCGGACGCGCGCCTCGAGGGTGCGCGCGGCGAGGACCTCTTCGGTGTGGGTTGTGCCCTTTTCGGCGTACATGTCAGAGGCGGCGGCCGCCTTGCTAATGTCGTGGGACATGCTGGGCGAGCTGTTCTTTGCCATGGAGAGATGTATGTGTCTGTGTGTGTGTGTAGGTAGGAGAGGAACAAGACAGCTGCAATGCTCCGAGGAGCTGTGGCGTCAAGGGCACGGGCAGGGTGCCTTTATTGGATGAGATTGTTCGGGAATCTGTGCTGAGAAAAATGTACAGTGAGGATGAGAGCGACAATTGATAGCGAGGGGAGTGTCTGGGGTATTAAAAGAAGAAATCTGGGACTGAGACTGTAGCAAACAATGTGCCCTTGACCCAGGACACATGGAACGGTGTTGAAGACCCGGGCATGGTTGCGGATAGGCGAGGCGCCCACGCCAAGACCACTCAGTCGCCGTGCGCAGTAACTAGTGTAGAGGTACCTGAAAAGAGCCAGGTGTTAGATGACCCGGGATATGTTCATGCGGTGACGGCAACTGCGTACATGCCAGTGAGGAAGGGCGACTAACACGGAGCGGCATCATGTACCGGTACCAACGCGGAGCCCTGCACTAGCGCAGTTCAAGACTGGGGCGAGGCCGCTGAAAGAAGATGGTAAATTGGCTTTCTTGTCATGAGCGACAGTTGAAGAAATACATCAATGTACTGCGCTCGTGGAGAGCTGGCGCCAAGAAAAAACTACACAGCTGTTGATCGCCATGCTGGGAAAATCTGGGGAGCGCCAGGGCCCGAAACCTTGAACCTCTGCTCCCTCTCCACGTTCTCCATAACCTTGTCTGGTGGTCCAAAGAACGCCCGCTACCTTTTTCGGGTTTCTCTTTCCCGGCCCTCGTTTCTTGTTTCTGAATATCCTGCTTCCATGCGGCGTGTGGAGAGAGGGATGATCCCATTCTCGTCCATCACCATCATCATCCGTGTGCAACCGGCATAAGCTGCTGCCAAGCTTCAGTAAAACGCCACAAGTATCGCTGCGAAAATCACTGTCCTATTCTTCGCCGCACGGAAAAATCCCATAATGAGCATACCGCCGTGTTGCCCAGCGCCGCCCTCTTGCAAGTAGGACCGAATACACACACCACGCACTTTTTTCCGATTTTGTGTATCGCTTCCACAAGTGAAACTACATGGCCTGCTATCTGCGTGATCTTGAATGAATGCGCTGGTCCTGTTAAACCACCAAGTTACTCTGGAGGCGCAATCGTCCCGCAGCCGCCAAAAGGCTGTAGCGGCCCATTCCAGAGCCGCAGCTTCTGCGACATCATCACGGCACACCACCCTAGCTTGTCTCAGTTGCGAGCATCTTCCCATCTAGGCCCATCTATCCTCATGCTCACCCTTTTCCCCACCGCCCATATCCAACCAGAAGGCTCTGCCGATTCTCCACGCTAAAAACTGCGAGTCTTGCGTGTACATGTTCCGACCACAACTAGTGAAAGCGCCACCATCTCTGCCGAGCTGCGCTGGCTTGCATCCGGTTCCACCGTAGACAGTGTGGCGTTTTCTTGGCTTTCTGCGACTCCATTCCTCCATTTCCAGGCAGCAGAATTCCTCGACCGTTGACTGGATGAATAAAGGCATAACGGGACCTGGCTACTGAATCGTTTGTCGCCAAGATCTGTTGCTCGGGTGCGTCCCCCTTTTCTACATGCGCATCAGTGGGTGAATAATTGGTTTCGCCAGTCAAAAGCCACCAATTCATTAGCCGGTGATGGCCTCGGCCGCTTGGCAAAATGTGCCGTCGCTGTGTGCTCATCTGCTATCGGTCGGCCCTCCGCCCGGCTTGTCCATTTCTTGTCTCTGCTGCGAACAACAGCGCCGAGACCCCTGCTCGCTGCTCGACCATCACCGAGAGACTCGGCCGCAGCAAGGTCTTCCTGCGTCTGCAGTCGGAGGCTCTCTTCCTCAGCGCATCAACACACGACTCATGTATGAACGCCCAGCTCTCTAATAGCCCAAACCCCACGGGGACAACCAAAATTCTCCTCCGTACCCCATTAATTCGTTCGTTATTCTGCTGCCTGCTGCATAATTGATAGTCGGCTCATCTCCCCACAACTTCCAACTTCGGCCATGGCCGCCATGCAACCAATAAACGGCATCATGTCATGTTCATTGGATATTGCTATCCGCCAGAAAGATTTCAACTCTCCGTATGGTATACCTCGAGTTTGATAAATTGGGTCACCACAAGCACACATCTTCTATTGCACACCAAATCAGCGGCATGAAATAGGTCGCAGGTTCAGGACAAAATTTGGTCATCCACCTACGTATTGGTCTTCGCTATCACCCTGACCCATCTCAGATTCTAGCGGCCGGCCACATTCCGAAGCTTTCAATCTCTGTTTCAAAAATTTGAGGCGCACTGACGAACTACTAATTGACTAAATGATAAGTTCGCCCATTAAAGTAGCATTTGCACAGCTGCCGTCTCCGCCACAAGGGAGTAGCAAAAAAAAAAAAAAAAGAAAAAAAAAAAGATGTCGCGAGTTGCTGTGAAAACAGAACAGGAAAGAATGTAACGAATATAGGTCAAATAAGTCGAAAAGGAAGGACAAAGACTGAGCAAGAAAGTAAAAAAAAAAAATTACGGATGAAATGAATACTGAGTCGCTGCTTCTGTGACTACAAGAGACGTCTTTTTGTTGTCCACTTGCGCTATGATGAAAATGATGCCCCTACGTCCTGGACAAAAAGCCACAACGCCTCGTCCAGGCCCAGTGTAGAATAATATATCTCCCGACTTACTCTACAGTGTGATTCTCGCTCATGAGTGCTGACCTTCAGTATTGGCGCCCTCCGGCAAGTAGATCCACGTCGCATCGGCTGTCCAATGCCGTGCTTTGGCATGCTCGACGCCGACATGCCAGCGACGGCTTTCCCAATTCAGCATGCCGGAATTTCAAATTCAAGATCACACATGCTCGTTACGAAAAGCATTAATCCATATTGCCAGGGCAAGGAGTGCTTAATTGAGCTCTGCAACTTCTAATTTCGTGTTTACTTCTGAGCTTTGTACAGCAGCATCCACTCAACTCAAGCCATGCGAGTTTGTCTTTGCATCGTCCGCGGTGGCTGATGTCCAAGTGCGAGGCAATGGCCTGGGCGACAAGCAGCCACCTTGCCCTCTTCCGCAAGGTCCGCTCCAATTACAGCCTATTGCGATTGAGACAATGCTTCTGCCTATTCTCGAGGTCAATGTCCTCCCGCAGATCTGGCGACACGCCCTTCTGGAACGGCAGATGGCGTAGGGCATCTTGGTAAGGTACCACGGCAGTTACGTAGCTTGCGCCACAACCCCGGATATTCGGCCAAGAGCTTTATGTTATGAATATCGCCTGTGAGAACCATTGACCAGTTGAGAATGGAGAAAATTGCGGGTGGCTAGCTCGCCAAGTGAAGCGGCCAGTGCGCCCTCCACGCATTCTAGGCTGCCGTATTCTTTGCACAGTGACTGGAGCAGAGCATGCAAATGTACTCCGCTGCGTGGTTTTGAATTGGGCAATCCACTCGGCGACAAATCATAGTTGTGACCGGCCACTATTTGGCGTGTAGACGACGCGTTTCCGACTTTAACCACCAGTGTGCTGCCCTGCCTGTCGGTGTAAGGGCCATCGTGTCCAACGGGTGGTGTCAACTTCTTTTCAGCTGCCACTAAAATATCTGGACCGCAGTCGAGAACCCGAAATCTCCCATGGTGACTTGGAGGTGCTCCAGTGATCAGATAATAGACACTAGAATGACGAGACAGCGTCAAGCGCCGAGTTTGCGGCGCGCCGCTTGGCCAAGTAGACAAGATACTGATGCTCAGAGCGAAAATGATAGAGATACGGTCGCAAATACATACATTTATTTACAACTGAGAAATCACCCCAATTGCTCCATGGATGTTGCAGTGTGTAGACTGAGATGACTAGGCTAGTCAAAAGTATGGGAGGCTTCCCTGTTGAGAACATTTTTCCACCATTTCGTACCGCGCAGATGAGGCCTAGGATGCTTCGAGCCCATGCTCCTCTTTCAGTGATCAATGCAATAGAAAGTCATGACTAGTATCTAACGCCAGAATAATGTGCTCTCTGACGGCCAAGAACTCGCATGCAGGTGAAAAACAAGGACCTCACTCTGACTTGGAAGAAGAGATGCCACTCCGTAACAAATTCGGATTGTCCGGTTCAATCTTGGGCAACGTTTCACTTTCATGGTCTTGATTTATTTATGCGTTTAGTTGTTGGTTACAATTTCATTTCCAGGGAAAACCAAGGCTTTACGGCATGGGCAGTCAAGCCGGCCAGGTGAAAGTCGCGTTAAACCAGATGGGAAGTGCAGAGCAATAAGAGGTGAGGCTAGAAACCAAAGGTCAACATATTGCAGCAAGTCACTGTGTAGTTTTCTATAGAAAAGATGAACCAACCGCTCGCTAGCTAATCCTTACGTGTAGGTACATGGCTGGAGAAAACTCGAGAGTAGCCTCGCTCTCATGCCTGCCTGATAGAGCAGCAAATCCACCCTCAAATTCTAAATCTGTCAAGTTCAGGTCTTATTCCGTGGCGAGCTATACTAGTTCAATTCTCTCGAGTTGTTCTCCTGCACATCATTGCACCACGGTCAAAGGGTTCACCGCTTCCAGCTTTGCATCTTCCGCGTCACACACACGCGCACATCGGCTACTTACCGACCGCTTGACGTTACCCAGACCGAGCTCGACGGGCCACCTCTTCAAGGCATTTCCATGACAAAATATCGCACCACTTCCGAATCACGAATCCTCGGGTCTCCATTGTCACCAGACCCTTTGGCCCGATCATGCATCATGGCTCTGAATCACGAACCTAACATTGGCAGGGCATAAAAGATGGACAAATCTTTTCTGCGATGCGAAACATTTTTTCCTTGCACAACCCCATTTCATTACAACCTTTTTTGAATTACCTGCTTGTGCTCGTAGTACTATTGCCCGCCTGCATCCTTTGCCGTTGTTGCTCGCTTCGCTACTACTCCCAACGCTTGCTGAAGAAGGTCTGTGTTGCCCTCTCTTGATGCCGGTCCGAGAACACATCCAGGTCCAGACCAGTTTTTTGGCGCCCGGCGTCCTGCCGCTATTCGCACGCACTTTTCGAATCGTCTCGTGTCTCCGTGTCGCCACGGGGCGCGGCATCCCGCTGTGGTTCTTCTGTCGCATCACGGCAGCCTTTTACAACGACCGCGGTCAACCCGTCTGGAGCCGACGCGTGCTGCTTTACAAGATTATCCCTCGGAACCATTATCGCCACGCTTCCGGTGCCAGTCAAGGTATGTCTTCATTTCTGCCCTTTCGTCTTGGGATATACATGAGCGGTGCCCGATGCTGACAAAGAGCATAGAGACTGCCGGTTACACGGAAGAAGAACAAGCTCAACACTTCCAGCTGTTCTACCCTGATCGCACACAAGGCAGCAACGACGACGACGCTTCAACAACATCTGCTGAGGGCCCAGGTATGCTTGCTCTCTCCTCCTAATTATGTATATGCACCGTCACTAACACGATACATAGGAATCATCACTTATACACAAGAGGAGTACCATCGCCGCCTCTTACACCGCCGTCCGGATCGCACACCTGTTGCACAGTACCACCACCAGGATCGCCTTGTGCCAAATCAGTATTACCAGCCGGCGCTTCCGCAGTATCAAGCAAACTTGCATCATCAGATTTCCCCGTACCACCGCCCAGGCTCCCATCCCCCATCCTATTTAACCCAAGACCGCATCATCCTTTCCACCCGCACCTTCAGCCCCAACCAGCATCTCGCTCAGATCAACTGCCCTGCCAGCCCCTCCGGTCACTGGTACACGTCCTTTAGCCCGCAAGAACGTCGCTGGGTCAACATCTGGCAGTCCGACTGACTCTCGCACCACCCTCGACTCGTTTGCACAAACTTTCGCATTCAACGACCAAACATGTCTGGAGGTTGGAACCCCGTCACCGGCCGCGACAACCACGGCGGCCGCCCCAACTTTGCGCCGCAAGGCGGCGGTCCCATGCCCAGCCAAGGCCAGGCTTACATTCCGCACACCGGCGGTCCAGGCTACAACTTTGGTATGCTCCCTCAGTACGCAGGCTACCCCAGCATGGCGGCTTACGGCGGTGGTTACATGACAGCACCCCCTATCTCCAGCGCATTCTACCCGCAGCCTGCCGGCATGGGTGGCATGATGCCGCCCATGATGGCGGCGCCGCAGCCGCATCAGCAGCCGATGCCCTCGGCGGGCTTCTACGCGCCGCCGCAGACCTTTTCCCACCAGCCCAACGGCACGGGCAACGTGCTCCCGCGGCAGCCTCAGCCGTACCCGGCCATCGACCCGAGCATGCCGGCGGCGCAAATGACCAACAGCTCCGGCGGCGTCGGCTGCGAGCCCGGCTACAACTACTTCTTCCCCGCCGAGCACACAAAGGCCCACGTCTTCAAGTCGAGCACGCCGCCGTGGCAGCTGCCGCCCACGGCGCAGATGCCCTTCAAGGCGACGCACATCCCGTGCACGACGACCATGGCGGAGCTGCTCAAGGGCTTTGGCTGCACCAACCCCGTCGCCAAGAAGAACAAGTGCTTCGAGGTCATCGGCGGCGGCAGCGGCAAGTGGTACAAGGGCCTGGCGATTAGCGGCGACGACAAGGACATGATGAAGAAGACGATCAAGGAGGTCGGCTGGGACATGACCAGGACGGGCAACGCGCACGAGAAGCCGATTGTGTGCCTGTGGTTCTGCAAGGACTAGAGGAACACGGATGGAATCTTTGTTCGGCGGTGGAGAGAGTTTGTTGGTGTGGACTTTTGGATTTGAATTTGTGTGAAGATGGCCCCTCTAAGAATGGCGTCCATGTCTTGATTATTATTTTGCTTCTTGTCTGGAGTTATTCCCCAATCACTGCGTGTTCGGATCGAGACGTCAGAAGAGTTGGTCCTTAGCTAGGTAGCTTACCAAAATCGAGAGTCTTAAATGTTGCAAACAGACCCAAAACCTCAAAGGTTCAACAATGTGCTTGCTAAAAAAAAACGCTATTGTAGTCATCGAGTCTCCTTGTATAGTTATGTACTGTACATTATGAGCTGTTCGTTACTCGTCATCATCGCTGTCGTCGGGCACCACTCTCACCATGCCCAGGCCCATTTTCCGCGGGGACGTCTGCTGCTGCTGCTGCTTCTCGACGCTTGCTTGTTGCCGCCTTCTCGCCTCGGACATGAGATTCTTCAGGTAGGCCTCGGCCTGGACCGTAGCGCTGTACGCCGCGGGGGTCCAGTTCCAGACGTTGCGGCGCTCGACGTCGGCGCCGGCCGCGAGCAGCGTCCGCAGGCACAGCAGGCTCCCGTTGCCGCAGGCAAAGTGCAGCGCCGTGTTGCCCTCGGCGTCGGCGCGCTGGACCGCCTCGGCAGGGCCGCCGGGGCTGTACGTGAGGAGCAGCTGGAGGACGGTGTCGTGGCCGCCGGCGCAGGCGTCCATGACGGCGTCGCGGCCGCGGACGTCGCGGCGCAGCACGCAGCGGGCGTCGCGCTCGCACAGCAGGTGCACCACCTCGCTGTGGCCGGCGGCGGCGGCCAGCATCAGCGCCGTCTGGTGGTTCTCGTTGAGGGCCGGCGTCGGGTCCTCGTGGCCGGCGGCGAGCAGCGCCTCGCAGGTCGCGCGGTGGCCGAGCGAGGCGGCCAGGTGCAGGCTCGAGTTGGAGAGCCCGGCGGTCGAGGTGTCGGGGTTGTGGAGGAGGTGCGGGTGGGATTTGAGGATGCGCTCGACGAGCAGGGCGTCGCCGGCGTGGATGGCGCGCCGTAGGCGGATCGCGGGGTCAATCCTGGGACACTGTCAGCTTTGCGGCAGGGCGGCCCGGGGTGAAAGTGGTGATGATTTACATCTTGGGATGCTTATTATATCATAATCAGCCGCGGCAGATGTGCGACGGATGGACTTGGAGAGCCTCGCCAGCGAGGTGTAGCTGGATCGAGTGACGCGACTGATGTGGGTGCGTGAGCCGCTTTGTGGTGCCACAGTCGGCATGTGGACGTTGGAAGACGACGCCGCTCAATTACATCAAAGTGCTTTTTTCTAAAAAAAAAAAAAAGTTTCTAATAACTTATCCAGCTTTCAATGTTCTTGAAAAATGTTAATTTGAATACTTCTAATTTCTATCGATTTTTCATTCTGTCTGTTTGCCTTGTAGTCATGACTGGTAATTCATTACTAGTCGCACTTTAACATTTCCATGCCTGTCAAATTAGAAGAAGCAGTAGTAAATTTAAAAAATATTGGAAAACTTGGATGCATACAAGTTAGCTGTCCAGTCCGTCCACTCTACTCATAATCTCAGGTTCTGTCCGAATTCCGCACTCTGCTAATGACCTGGTGGGCCATGAGAAGATGGCAAGGGTGTGATACGGTAGCGTCCTCGGCCTTGAACCAGACTCGGGAAGCCACTTCGTTATGACAACGAGCACAGCTTCATCTATAATGATTCACTTTTCTGTCGATATCTTTTCCTCTTCGGCAATGGTCCGATTGGCTGTCACATGGCGGCGTCGCGTCCGATCAGCCCGGTAACGTGCTCACACCACCACGGTCACAGAGTCCTGAGCCGTAGGCATGCAATATACAAATGCGATTCCTCTCTTTTATTACACATATAGCTATCACGAGATGGTACCGCTGCTTGGCTTCAAATTCGGAGTATCGGGGACCGCACCGAGCCGTAATGTAGCGGGGCAGAGGCGGCAAAGGGGCACAACAACACCGTAGCCAGAGAGTCATGGCAAGAAAATGCAAGTCGAGGTCGTCTTCAAAGAGGCGCACGCCGTCACAATTCTCATAAAACTTCCTATTATGGGCAATGCCTCTCACACACGTCGTTCCGCGGGCTCCCGTCTTGCGATGTGTGCCCCGCCAAGTGACGACGGCCCCGAAAAAAAATTATAGCTGCGACTCAGTTTTTTTGTCCAGTTACCCCGCCAAACTATCATTGGGCATCTGTACACACGCTGCTGCTGCATGAGGAAAACTTTTGCAGCTCGACTCTGGACGCGCCATTTCTCTTTTTCCTTTCCTTCATCAACCCGCTTCATCTCTTCTCCCTCTTCATATTTGCATTGGTCCTTTTCGGCTCCTATACACACATACA
The DNA here is from genome assembly GCA_030778065.1 of Akanthomyces uredinophilus. Lineage (NCBI taxonomy): Eukaryota > Fungi > Ascomycota > Sordariomycetes > Hypocreales > Cordycipitaceae > Akanthomyces > Akanthomyces uredinophilus. Next base: position 59,263 of record JAPFRW010000452.1, read on the forward strand.
AGATGTCTGAAATTACTCACCCTACCATCAAGGGTACGTTTTTACCCTTCTGTTTACACTAAGAAGAAAAATTGAGCTGCCCCGCTGCCGCTGCTGCCCCTCCTCGCTGCTGATGACGGAGGAGCAGTGAAGCTATCACAAAGAGAGCGATTGACACGAAAAAAGGGCTTCGAGTTGCATGTGCCGTGCTGACACTCCCCAGATGGCTGGTTCCGCGAAATTTCCCACATGTGGCCCGGCCAGGCCATGACCCTCAAGGTCGAAAAGGTGCTGCACCACGAAAAGTCCAAGTACCAGGACGTGCTCGTCTTCAAGTCGACCGACTACGGCCACGTCCTCGTCCTCGACAACGTCATCCAGTGCACCGAACGCGACGAGTTTTCCTACCAGGAGATGATTACCCACCTCGCTATGAACTCGCACCCCAACCCCAAGAAGGTGCTCGTCATTGGCGGCGGCGACGGCGGCGTCCTGCGCGAGGTCGTCAAGCACGACTGCGTCGAGGAGGCCATTCTTTGCGACATTGACGAGGTATGTGTGCTCTTATTTATACACAGCCTCGGCTCACTGCGCCGGCTGACACAGACATCAAACTTTAGGCCGTCCCCCGTGTCTCCAAGGAGTTCCTCCCCGAGATGGCCACTGGCCTCACCCACGCCAAGAGCACCGTCCACATTGGCGACGGCTTCAAGTTCCTCAACGACTACAAGAACAGCTTCGACGTCATCATCACCGACTCCTCCGACCCTGACGGCCCAGCCGAGAGCCTCTTCCAGAAGCCTTACTTTCAGCTTCTCCACGACGCCCTCCGCGAGGGCGGCGTCATCACTACCCAAGGTTGTATGTCTCATTTTTATCAGCGGAAAGGTTTGGCGGCGCGCGTCTTGATGATGGGACAGGGTTGAGGACAGTTGGGAGCAGGCATGGCATTTCCGATTCTAGGAAGCGTGCCTGTCCTCAGCTGCCCTCCGCTGTTCCTAGAGTCGTCCGCCCAACAAAAGCGAGTGCTTTGGCCTTTCCAAGGCCCGGTGAACCGTCATCGGGTTGTCCCGTCTGTCATGGCAGGGGTCTTTTTTTGCGGCTTTATGAGAAGCTACTTGTTGTTTATAAACTACCATTGCTCCATATCGACCGATGCTAACTATTTCTTCCTGCAGCTGAGAACCAGTGGCTTCACCTCTCCCTCATCACCAAGCTCAAGCAGGACTGCAAGGAGATCTTCCCCGTCGTCGAGTACGCCTACACCACCATCCCCACCTATCCCTCGGGCCAGATTGGCTTCATGGTCTGCTCCAAGGATGCCAACCGCAACGTCAAGGAGCCCGTCCGCTCCTGGACCGCTGCCGAGGAGGATGCCAAGTGCCGCTACTACAGCGCCGAGATTCACAAGGCCAGCTTTGTCCTGCCCAACTTTGCCAAGAAGGCCCTGCAATAGATGCTGCATCCTTGGTAACGGGGTAGTGAGCCGGAGAAAAGAATATACCACTAGAAATGATTTAAATGTCTAGTTTATGGACCATATAAGCAGAGGCAATTTATAAAGATTGAACCTCGACCGTTACCCTCCGACGCACGTTGAGTTGAATGAAATTCCTGTGCCGCAACGCCGTGTTTAATGTGCAAATTACTCTGGGCATGTTTTGTTTTTCTCCTTACTGCTTCACCTCGGCTACGTCCGGATACACATCGAAGCGTCTCTGCGTGCGCAGCGGGATATTCCGCCGCGCCTCTTCAATCTCGTCGCTCACCAGCTCGGCCGTCACCACCGTCTCGTGCTCCTCGGCCTCGGCCAGCACCTTGGCCATGGGGCTGACCACCATGCTGTGGCCCCAGGCGTGGTAGCTCGCGTCCATGTTGCGCGCGGGGCTGCACATGGCCACGTACAGCTGATTGTCCACGGCGCGCGCGCGCGCCAGCAGCTCCCAGTGCAGCGCGCCCGTCGTCAGGTTGAACGCGCCCGGGTAGACGAGCGCAAAGGCGCCCCTGCGCGCCGCCACGGTCGCGAGCTCCGGGAAGCGCACGTCGTAGCAGATGGCGACGGCAATGGTGCCGTACTCGGGCAGGTCGACGAGCGTAATGTCGTCGCCCGCGGTCAGGACCTCGGACTCTTTAAACGTAATCTTGCCGGGAATGTCAATGTCAAAGAGGTGCACCTTGCGGTGCGTGGCGAGCAGCGCGCCGTCGGGCCCAAAGGTGAGGGACGTGTTGTAGTGCTTGCCCGTCGCGGGGTTGAGCTCCGGGATGGAGCCGCCGACGAGGTAGACGCCGCTGTCGCGCGCCATGGCCGACAGCGCGTGGTACGACGGCGCTCGCTCGGCCGGCGGCGGCGACGGCTGCAGGACCTCTGCGTAGGTCGGAAAGAAGGCGGTGCCGTAGGGCGAGTTGAAGCACTCGGGCAGGACGACAATCTTGGCGCCGGCGGCGGCGGCGCTCGCCACCTGCGACGCCGCGTGCGCGAGGTTGGCGGCCTTGTCGGCGCCAGAGGCGAGCTGGATGCACGCAATGGTGACGCGGGCCGTCTTGAGCACCGGGCTCGGCGTGTACGAAGCGGCCATGCTGCGGGGGGCGGAGGATGAGAAGCAGGACTTGGGATGGGCGAGGTGCTGTTTGCGGAGGGCAAAGGGCGCTGGGTTGCGGTGGGCGGTCTGTCGGCCGCAAGAGAGGAAGAAGCTCGGCTTGGAGGTGATGAAGCGCAGGACGGGTTTGCTCATGCTAGAGAAGCCTTTGTTGGGATGGGATGAGAAGTAGACGAGTGTTGAAGAGGGCGCGGGGAGATGTTCGTTGTAGAGGGGCAGTTGGCTGAGCGGAGATTGAATGCCGGGTGCGGGGCGGCGCTGAGCGGCGATGTGTCGGCGATGAGTCGGCGGGCTACGGGTATTGCTCCGTGACGACTCCTTTTTTTTTTTTCAAGGAATGGGTTATTTAACGGTCTGATATGTTGCAATTTCCCCCCCGCTTGTCTTTTTCTATCTCGTTGGGAAATGTCTCACATCGTTTTATCAGAGTACCGGTCGAGTGCATTTGCCCGATGACTGGCGTTGTGAGCGTAGCTTGGAACGGCGGCTAGAGTTCGCAAGCTGAACAGCTTGGCGAAACGGGCTACCTTGCAAACAACATAAAATGATTGAATATGTACTGCAAGAAACTCCATTTCTGGATAGATCGCTGCTACATAGAAAGGTCCTGGAATTTGGAATGGCCGCCGGCATTTGAGGTTCTGGACGATGCGACAGCAGTATACTGCCTCGGATCTGATAAGCATTCTTCCAGCCGCCCGCGCCGTGAAACCTACACGGAGTCTTGAAGTCTCGAAGGGGCACTACCGAGGAATCGGGTGCTGTTATGCGAGGGAGTCGGCCCGACTGATCTCCGTTGAATCTCCTGGTGCTTTCATCCCGTCTACCGTTGCATTTCCTTCCACGCTGAACCCTTTCCTTTTTTTCTTCACCGTTCTCAAAGAAATGCACAACGCACTTTCAAACTTTGTACCGCTGCGGTGAGTCCCAAATAACGAGCCACTAGCGAGGAGTGACGCTCCCAGACACGCCTTGTCAGTGGTGGCTGGTTGGGTTGTTTGAAGCGTTGCGGGTACAACGGAAACTGGACACTAAACTGCCATCACTGAAAAGTTCCTTGTGTTATCATCCCTGCCTCTTTCTTCTTCTTGGACCTTGTGTTGCGTTGGGTCAGTACTCAACAGTTCATCCAAAAGTGTGGGAATGTACAACTTCTTCTTTTCATCTCACTTCCTCTCTAGGCTATCAAGAGGTCATCGATACCAAGCCACTTTTTAAGATGAAAATGTCCCTGAAAGACTGAAGCACGAGAGAAGTTTAAATCAGTCGGTGCCAGAAGACATCAGACAGCCTTTTCGCTCTATGCTGTTTCGCCCCCACCGGTAGACTTTTGCATCCAAATTCTTCAGACACATGTGCTTCATTTTCACACGCAAAGACGCACGACCGACAGAGAGTAATCGAGGTAAGCCGAGGACGAGAAAATCTTCCTGTGTTGCCCGTGTGCCTGCAATACTCACCAAGCACTCCGGTGGCGGAAGTGTCGGTCTCCGCTTGCATTCGCGACCGCAATTTGACGTTTCACAGTTTCTCGTCGCCATCCTCTAACGTTTCCCTTCCTTTGACCTTGACTCATTTTTTCTTATCTAACGTCTTGCCGACCGCCATGTACACCAAATGTTGACGCGACTGACCGTTATGGAGTAGGGCTGGTCTGCGCTTGGACGCTTCTCACCCCTCTTCCCCATCACGCTTGCAAATCCCTACCCTGAAATGGACCAGCAACGTTGCTGACGCTGGATTCTATTCGCCCTTGATTTTCAGCATGGTCAAACTCTATTTGAGAAGCTGTCGAGCCCTTGACGCCATTCTTCGAAAGCCGTTTCGGCAGTGTGGGATAGGCCTACTCGCCTATCCCACCGCGGGTGCAACCCAGGCAGATGTCACCGAGGAACGGCAACCGGCCGTTTTTGTCCTCGCCGTGTCAGTGGCGAGTGTCGTACGACCACGGACCAAGATTTTGTCGAAGATTTCGTGCTATATTATGTAGTAGACTCTTCTTTTTCCACTACGCGTGGTCAAGTGACTTTTGGCGAATTCAGTTTCATCGGAACCTTCTAGCGGGAGAGCGGAGAAAGAAAAGAAAAACACATTCAAAGAGTTATTGCAGGCTCAGAAATACAACTTGAATTATACGACACTCGGATTACACAAACTTTCTACAAGGTCCGGCAGAGTTTGGCAAAGAGGCCGCCGCATCAACTTGATGTGTCGGACAACGTCTTTAGTGTTGTGGCAGGCCCAGTCATCCGAAGAGTTCATCCTGTGATACTTGATCCGCTGTGCTTGACTTTGATGAAAACGTAAGATCATTTCCCGGACAGCAACTTTCATTTCTCCTCTTTCCATACTTACCTGCGCATCCTTCTACCGATAGCCGTCCTTGGCTTTCCAACGTCCGCCTCAATCTCGTCTGCGACTTGACTCGACGCCGCTCCTCGCGTGACAGTTACTGCGCGCCATGACGTCCAAGCTTCACGAAGAATATCACGTTGGGCTGCTCCTCGGCTATGTCCCTGTGCCCTGCATCATGTGCAGCCTAAGAACGTATGACTCTCCTCTGCCCCAGCGGCTTTCATCGCCGTTGCTAACATGTTTCTCTCTTCTTCAATACAGCGCTCCAGAATGCCGACATTGCGCAGGCTCCATGGTACGCATGGTGCCACCCGGAACTACGAGAGAGCAGGCTGTGAGCCTGCGCCGATTACGATACACAGACCTGCCAGTCTCCGCGATACCAGGCCGCCAGAACACACAGGGAGGCTCGTCGGGCGCGCGGCGGGGATCTGGACAACGAGAATCAGAAAGTAAAGCAAAACCGGGCTCTGGGTCGCAGAAATAATATTGGAGCAAAAACGATGACGAATAATGAATGATGCGACAGATAGTTAGCCAATGCATACGAGCAATAGGAAGGCGTGAAAGCTACGGCCCTGATTCAGACAATGTACAGCGTAAAGAAGCACGCCTTCAAAGTCGCACAAGAGAGCATCAGATGATCTCTGTCTTCTTATTGACATGCGTCAGTACCGTCCCAAGCGCCATGGTCTTGTCGCTAATGGCAACTAACATGATGTAAACCAGCACAGTCCCTTTGTAGACAACGTGAGGAACCAGATGGACACGGTCGGCAGCTGAGTGACCCTTTCTTTTATTTCAAAGCCATGTCTTTATTTAGAGAATATTTGAGACATTTTGGTTTCTGGCTGGACCGCATCACAGTGAGCACGCGTGCAACGCTCGTTAGCTGTCTACCGCCGTCTTGCGGGGCTCCACACCAGGTTCAGATGTCATGGGAGCTTTCGCGGGCGCAAACGCTGCATCACACAACATCGCCTCAACAGCTCTGCATCTCGTCGCCAACCTCGGTATATTGCCTTTGCCCCGTCGCAAGCCAGGCATCTCGCACCTCTCTGCGGGAGAGCGGGTCGATCTAGTCACCGCCCACCATGTCGGTGATTCTCTGCACAGGTTCGTCACATCGCCCTCGCAGCTTTCCCGCCCTGCTAGGTACTACCCAAGCTGACCATTTGGCTGTACGCGCTCCAGCCGGCTACGACCACACAATCAGGCAAGCCCTCCTCCACTCGCGGGCGATCGTTGATTCCCACCCTCTTCCTTGCGATGCGCGACGACTAACCCGTTCGCCCGCAGATTCTGGGAGGCGCTCTCCGGCATCTGCTCCCGCACGATCCAGCACCCCGACTCGCAGGTCAACCGCCTGTGCATCTCGCCCGACAAGCGCTACCTCGCCGCCGCCGGCAACCAGTCCGTCAAGCTCTACGACATCAAGTCGACCAACCCGAGCCCGCTGCTGACCTTTGAGGGCCACACGGGCAACATCACCGGCGTCGCCTTTCACTGCGAGGGCAAGTGGATGGTGACGAGCTCCGAGGACGGCACCGTCAAGATCTGGGAGACGCGCACCGGCACCATCCAGCGCAGCTACAGCCACGGCTGCCCCGCCAACGACGTCGTCATCCACCCCAACCAGGGCGAGATCATCAGCTGCGACCGCTCCGGCTACGTCCGCGTCTGGGACCTGGCCGAGAACACCTGCGCGCACGAGCTGACGCCCGAGGCCGACGTGTCCGTGTCGAGCGTCACGGTGGCCAGCGACGGCACGCTGCTCTGCGCCGCCAACAATAGCGTAGGTGTCGGGCGCACAGCTTGCGTGTATGTCTGATGTTCTGACAAGATCTCCGCAGGGCAACGTTTTCATCTGGAAGATTGAACAGGAATGCAACGGCACACGCATGGTTCCCGTGACGCACTTTTCCGCGCATAAAGAGTACATTACCCGCGTCCTGCTTTCGCCCGACGTCAAGAAGCTGGCCACCTGCAGCGCCGACCACACGGCCAAGATATGGGAGATCAAGGAGGGCTCGTCCAAGCCCGGCGAGCAGCCCAAGGCGCTGCCTCTCGAGGCCACACTCACTGGACACCAGCGCTGGGTCTGGGACTGTGCCTTTAGCGCCGACTCGGCATATCTTGTTACCGCTTGCTCGGACCATTACGCGCGCCTCTGGGAGCTGCACAGCCAGCAGATCATTCGGCAATACAATGGACATCATAGAGGTGCCGTTTGCGTGGCGCTGAATGACTATTCCGAGACGCGTTGAAAAAGTGCCGTTTGGCATTTTGATTCTGGTTGGGGCGTTTTCTTTCGTGTTGTTCGATATATGACTGTTTGCATGGCGTCTTCCCGGGTACATCAAGACTGGGTCAATTTTCTGACTGCTGTAATTTTTTTTTGGGGATATGGGTACATGTCATACTATTTATCTATAGAGGTCATTATCATGATTTTCGATTACGACACTCCCTCACTCTGAGGGGCCTCGGTTTTGACATTCGATATGGATAGCATCTGCAGCGTAGTACCGTCCTAGCCGTCGGCCGACTTTGCCAAGGCAGGATCTGCTCTGATGGACAGAAAGAAGGCATCGATCGATACATGGTCTTGCATGATTCATGAAATCGTGATCAAGCAAGACAGAAAGGAGAGGCTGACGGTAGATGACTGTACCTGGTATGACGAAGCGTCTCTGAACGACAAAGGCCCCCTCCCCCATCTCACCTTGGGCAGTTCCCCTTTGCAGTGGATCCGGCAAGGACAGCCGATGCGCTGGCATTCAGCTGGCCTGGGATGTTACGAGGACAAGAACGATTTTTGGGGGGGGGGGGGTCTTGGGTGGCACGACCTGCAAGACAACTCCTCCCCTGGCCCGCGTCTCTACGCAGGGCTGACGACTGCCTCCCCTGAACGAGGCGCGATGCAGGGACCAATGAAGAGAGCCAGATCGCATGTCTCACTACACATTACTTTTGCATGCATCTTATTAGCTGGAGCCTCGGAGACGCTCTGCCCCCAAGCCTCGTCCTAGGTTGGGTTGACCGGCCGTTGCGGCTTGAACCCACTGCCTCGTCCCGCGGCCGACAAGGCGGGGAAGTCTGATGTCACCTCTCTCTACCTTTGCACGCACTGGCGCGACGGGCTTAATTGCCGGCAACTATGTCCGTAGCGTTTCAGACACGACTCGTTGCTGGCATCATACACCAACGCGAGCCCATTTCGTCCAATGCCCCGTGGAAGGAGACGCCTGTTGCTTATTAGAGGAAAAGCACGACCGTTGGAGGGATTGTCTGCCCGAGGTACGGTTGATATCCCCGTCCATCTGCCCGAGGTGAGAGACAGCGCAGGGTCTCCCTACTGGGTAGTAGCACGGGGTACAACAGATTGGATGTGACGACCGCCCAGATCGAAAAGCGCCTCGGTCATCGATGTAGCTTTCCCTTTTCCTCGATTCTCGATATCAGCTCGTCCAGGATCTTGGGTCAACAGGAGCAGCTGCCGTCCATCCAAAAGAGAAAGGGCGTGTCTGAATCACCGACCATGAATTGGATGAGAAGTAACGTCTGCCATTGATCATTGGCCGCAGAGGAGGGAGAAACACTTGCGGCTGCAAGGAGGAGGCTGAAGGAGGCACGAACTTGTGGAAACGGGCCGGGAAAATGTGGCTGTCTGGAGAACCCGCTCTGGAGGGAGCCGGGACTAAAAATAATTGGGACTTGGGGATTTCGGAAAAGGCCAGTCCATGATTTGTTGTATGCCCGCTGGAGTAGTTGCCAGTGCTTTGATGGACGAGAGATGGTGGTCCGCGGCACGAGGCTTATTCTTGGCGAAGAAGGCTGGCGAGATGGAAGCTGAGCTGTAGACGGCATGCGGCTGATGCGCGAGAGAGTAAAGAGACCTGATCTTTTTTTTTTTTTTTCAAAGCTGGTGCGCGAGGCTGAACTTGCGCGCCGTTGCAGTCGACTGGTAGTCAGGGGGTGCCACCGTTTTCTAACTGGGTAATAAATTATTAGTCTCGTCCATGCCTGCATGTAGTTGCGGCCTGCAATAGAGCCTCGATGCTTGGAGAAAAGAAGCCCCTGGTAATAGCAGGCCAGCTATTACCCGGGACTCTTTCTCTTTCTGTACCGGCCCCGTGAGCCGACTTCCGATGTGATCGCTTTGCTAGTCAAGACAATTGAAGTCTGTCCTTGACCGTCTCGGTTCAGGCCGTTTTTTTTTTTTTTGATTGTTTACGGCCCGCCCCGAAGCTCCCTCGGCAGAAGGGGTAGTTGGCTTGCCATGTCCATTAACTAGCTGCGATCCGTGATAGACTACCCTTTTCAGTCTCACTGGCAGTCCGCATTCATGTATAGAGCCTCTTTGCAGGACCCGATTTTTCCTATTTTTGGTACGAGTAGCTGTCCTAGAGGATTGCATTAATGAGGCCTGTAATTTACATCGCGCGTTTTGAAATTTGTAGGACGACTCTTACCTAATTAGGAGACGGTGGAGTAGAGGTTCTACCACATTTTATAGGGGTTTATATAGAGTTAAAGGCTATAAGTGTATTACCTATCTAGCTAGATTAGAGGCCCTACTTAGTACTAGAAAGTGTATTACTAAGGCGGCTATTAAGGCGGCTAAGGCACCTACTGTGGTAGGTGTTAAGGTAGGTACTAAGGTATAAGATAAGCCTATAAGACTAGTTAAGAGAAGCCATATAGGGCTATTTGCGACATAGAATATAGTAAAGGAGGCATATTATAGGCAAAATAGATAGGTACTATAGTAATATATATTATCTAAGACCCTAGAAAGCCTACTAGGCTAATCCTCACCTCTAGCTATACCTTAAATACTATAAGTAAGTCCCTAATAAGCTCTTATATAGCTACTATATAATACCTCTTATAGGCTATAAGGCTACTACTAGCGCCTCTATAGCTATATACTACCCTTCTATACTAGCTTATAAAGCTCCCTAGTACTAATAAGCCTCTTAGAGCCTATAAGGAAGTTATTACCTATAAGGTAACCTATAAGGATATAATATTACTACTTTCCTAGTAGCTTAACTTATACCTAAAGGTAGTAGTTAGTTATAGCTTATAGCTATTATATAGCTTATAGTAAATAAAGAGAGGATTTAATTTATATATATACTAGAGAATAACTTCTTACTCTAGTATATCTACTTAGAGCTACTAATAATAATCTAAGTTATCTAAAGTTATTAATTAGCCCTACTCTAATAGATTAGCTATTATATAGCTATATAGTAGCCCCTACTAGGTAGTAAAGTTATTAGTATAGAGATAGTAGTAATAAGGATTAGTAGGGTTCCTTAATAATTCTTTAGCTTTTATAGCCTACTTAATTATCTTATCTACTACCTTCTAACTAATTTTACTTATAATAGATAGTAATTTAGGAAAGTTATCCTAATTAATATGCCTTTAAGAGAGTTAGTAGTTAAGTTAGTAGTTATAGTACTTAATATATAATTAAACTATACTATAAATC